>CM025648.2:7879873-7962521 GCA_014621495.2 Entosphenus tridentatus | reverse complement strand
CGAACGCTCGCACGAAGCTGACGAACGCTCGCACGAAGCTGACGAACACTCGCACGAAGCTGACGAACGCTCGCACGAAGCTGACGAACACTCACAATGCACCGCGCGCACAACCCTGCCAGGTCAAACACCCCCAGCATTCATCACGGGCAACCTTTCCGCTGGCACGAGCCACGTGGACCACACGGAATGATAATGAGACACCCCCTAATTACTTCGACGGATGTGCCGTGGCCACAATTAATTAGTCCACAGAGGACTCTTCGTCGGTTAAACAAGGACCGGGGTGATGCCCCTCCCCTCCACATGCTCCCCTCCCCCAACACCCCCCCTTCCAGATGTGCCGAACGATACCGAGGTCGGTGCGCAACTCCAAAGGCTACGGGGGGAAGAGCAGCCGGTGCCAAGGATCATCGCTCGTTGTCTGTGCAGCTACCTCGAGAGATGTCCTCCAGCATCTCGGTGGATGTTGCTACTTAGAGATGCGTCATCAGGATCTGGCTATCGCTGGTGACGTGTTTGCGGACGCCTGTGTTACATCATTGACTGACGCACGGAGAATAGCTGCTTGCTGTCCCTCAGACTGTTATTAGCATCTTGTGTCTGCTTGCTTCGGCCGATGGGTATCTCTTGGCTATCTTAGGGGATGTGCCTTTGAAGGACTTGCCACAGTCAGGAGATGTGAAATTATAGCGATGCTGCAAAGCAGAAATAGACATCCCATTTTGAAGTTAAACTATTTATTTTACATTCTCCATTTAACGAGAGCCAATATTTATGTCTATAGCAAGGAAGAGCAGGCAATGGATAGCTACACGTGCATGGTTATAGAGTTTTGTACAATTTGGTTGCAGGCAAACACTAATGATGCAATTATTTAACGCGAGAAATGTGTATCTATGTATTTACCAAGGCCGGTCCAGGATTGGGATGTTTGGGAGTTGGCATGAAACCCAAATAACCAGACACACGCAACCCTCCCAAGTGGGCACAGGTGGATTCACAAACCCACTTTTGCCGTGCTGCCGCCCCCTGACCGCCTCGAGATCTCCACGCTGCACCACCACCCAGCGGGCACGCGCTCTGGCGCCTGAACACGGCGGTTGTTGCCTCTCGCGACCGAAGTGACAGGGCCTTCACCGGCCACCCTGTGGCAGCGTGCGAACGCTTCAGGGAAATGCCAAACGGAACGAGCTCACGGCCACACCTGCATGTGGGACTGGGCCAGGCGAGCACGGCGTGACCGCAGGCCGGTTGACGGGGCCCAGCGGTGGCGCCGTTCCACGCTTGTCGCCACGCAGGCTTCAACGGTTCCAATCCGGCGGCCGCACCCCCCCCCGCCCCGATTAATATACTTGGGCGGTGCGTCATAACCGCGACGTTACTACACGGCGATACTACACGATGATATTGCACGCTACACGCGCCGCCTGCTTCACAGCGGACGCTAGAGATCCCCCCTGACATCGTCGGCAAGGGCAGGCCATTGCGTGGCCGGCGTCACCGTCTCTAAATTTGATAATTAGACGGCAAATGAAAAATATTCCATGAGGAAATTAAGCCCCGGTTGCAACCGTATGCATCAGAGTCCGGACTGTGAAGCCAGGCGAGAGTTAAGCGCTATATATAAACGGAGACGGAGCTCCCTCCCGTGCTTCATGGCACAGCCTGAAATTTTGCCGTAGGAAACGGCTATAAACAGCATGGGCTCATAAAGCAAACAGGGCGCGGAGAAACAACAATTGTTTATTTATTTCCCCCCCCCCACCCCCGCCCCCTCTTAAATCGTAGCAAAGCAAAAAAACCGCAACCCCTTAAAATGCAATGTGACAGAATAGGGTCGCAGTGGAAATGCCAGGAGGGAAGGGGCGATAAAGAGCGCCGCTATGGCCGCCAGAAATTGGCGCTTCGCACGTACGTGCATACGTGCGCGTGCACATGTGTGCGTGCGTACGTGCGTATGTGCGTGCAGAGCAGTTTTGCGTGCTGCGCTACCAACCCGGCGACACGGGTTCAATTCTCACTCACGGCCAACACCAGTGACGATTATCTGAACCGGTCCCGGGCCTCCAACTAGGTCGACTCAGCCTCAAATGTTACCCGGTGCGGTGCGTTGTAAGCATCGCCACTGGGGAGACAAAGGCGACCGGGCGTGGTGCTGGCCACCCACCCCTTCGTGTGCCGTTCCGGCATTCATAGGTGCTCGCTAACAGCACTTGCCCCACCGGTCTGTTCAGGCAATACGGGGGAGGCGGGGGTCTTTGTCTTTGTTTGCCCATGTAAGACACGCAGGCGCACGGCCGTCGGTGGAACGGGTATTTGTCGGTAGCGCCGGCTCATCAAAGCCTGGCTGCTGCCTTCCAGCTCGTTCTGCGCTTCCCCCAGCGATTGTGCACGAACGACGGGCACGCTATGTATTTTTTACACGCGTAAAACGAAAGGTTATTATTAGGTTAGCAGTGCCGGTGGTTCCTTATTGATAGATGAGCTGAAATCATAATCGTATTGCATTTGTCAGCTCTGCTTCTCAGACGCGTGTCTGTTTCACATTAGCTGGCATCTCGGCAATGAGCACCCTCGTAAATGATTACGTGATCGACAGTGCTGCGCTGTAATGAAGATTGCATTGCTTTACATAAAACGAGAGAGGCCCAAAGCACAACCAATCTGTTTCATATCTAAAGAGTAGGCACGCATCACACTGCTGCGATATATTAAGTATCACCATAACTGTTTAACACGAATGGCTTTCGCGACCAATATCATCCAAAATAGAGTTTTTTTTGGGTTGGATCGCGTAAATATATAAATGTGTCGTTAAAACCCGCCGCCATCCGACACAGGAAGGACAAGATCATAGGGCTCGCATAATGCGCATGCATAATGTACGTTGACTCAGTAATCACCCCCCCCCCCACTTTGCGCAAGAGCGCAGAAGCGTGGTCAACACATCTACGCCTCAATATAAGGAACGAAACAGGTGGACTTCTCCACAAATCTGGCTGTCGCCTGATGAAGCTGGTTGTAATTACTGGCGAAACGTCGTACTCAGATTGTAAATGTTGTGGCTTGGCTCTCCAACACACTGGTGTGCTGGCTGTACTAGTGACGAATTGGCACGTTCTATTTACGTGACAACCCTTACTAGTTGGGTGGTGGTGGGTTTTAATGACAAATGTATATATTGAAGAGATCTAACACAAAAAAAACCTAGATCATGGATCACCATAACTGTCAAAAGCAAAAAGTCCCAAGCGGTGATTTTTTGTTCAACCAACAAGAGAACGGTGTTGGTTTAGCAGCGGACATTCCATATTCTTCGCCAATCTTTCCAACGACTACCGTTGATATTCACGATGAATCCATCTCCAACACCGCGTGGAGCGTATTTACGATCCCGCGGCTCTGTCCACCCTACGGCACACAGATGGATAGGTTCACCACGGCCAGCAAGCCGGTCGCGTGTCGAGGGGCACAGTGTGGGTGTACTCTCAACCCCCGTGCATTACGTCTGGGCCAGCGTGAAAGAGGAGGCCAAAAATTGTCTCGAGCGAGGCGCTCTCCACAGCAGAGGCTCTTCTGCCAACAGAGGCGTAGGCAGGAAATTGCAGAGCGACACCTTTATCTACCTTTTTACGTTTTAAAACCCACTGTGCATGTCACTATGTATCTATGCATGGTGAGCGTTGGCTTATTCAAAAGATCTTAACTATTTAAAATGTTTCGTCTTTTACTTTACAAGGTCGGGAGGCCCACAGAGCTATAAAGCTATTTTGCAGAAGTGGCCTGGCCACAGATGAGAGCGCAATGAAGCGGCTTATCCATGTGGACATTTATAGATGTCGAACACTCTAAACGCACGTTTCTAAATGTGGAGGGGAAAAAACGAAGGACCCGGAGAAAAATGCGTGCGACCACGGGGAGAACGTGCAAACTCCAAATATACAGCAGGCGTCAGGGTCGGGATCGAACCCACGACCTCCTGCATACCAGGCGAGGGAGATAACATCTCCGCCACCTTGGCATATCGTGGTTGAATTAGAGACAGACCGGCGGCACATCTGGATACTTTTGACTCGGCCTAGCCCTGCCAAAAATACTGTCTTTGGGGAAGGCATCAAAACAAGAATTATGCCCGAAACTGGTCACTGTTCTGCCTTGTGTGATGTACAAGATAGACCATATATTTGATTCGGTGAAGGTTAAGTTGATCCTATTTTTAAAACGCACGCCAAAGTCTCTTAACGGGTTCTTCTGATAAAGGGGGTACATGAGATTCATTATTCATGACTTTGTAATCCTTTGATGCCAAATAATGCATGTGCTGGGTCTTGCTCAAACGGGGTTAGTCATGTCAAGGATCACCAAGACTGGTGGCAGGGGAAAAGGGTCACCTATTTAATTATTACCTCCACAGAGATGCAATACAAAAGGACTTGCACAATTGTATCCTAACAAAACAATCTCATGGGCGGGTTAAGAGTTGTACAAACATGCCATGTGACACCATAAATATATAAAGACAAATATCCCCATATAGCCTTTCATAGTCTGTTGGGGCAAGTGGTGTTAGCAAGCACCTATGAAGGCCAGCACAGCAACCATGGGGGTGGGTGGCCAGCACTACATCCATAAAGACACACGTCCCCATATCCCCCTGAATAGGCTGTTGGGGTAAGTGCTGTTCACGAGCAATTGTGAAGGCTGGTACGGCACACGAGAGGGGTGGGCGGCCAGCACCACGCCCGACCGCCTCTGTCTCCTAAGTGGCGATCTTTACACACCACACCCGGTACTCATTTGAGGCCGAGTCGAGCTAGGGGAGGCTCAGGACCGGTTCAAATAATTGTCACTGGTGTTGGCCGTGAGCGAGAATCGAATTCTGGTCGCCGGTGTTTATAGCGGAAACCCAAGATTGGTTCAGATATTTGCCACGAATGCTCGCTGTTGGCTGACCACTACACCACCGCTCCCCCAACGGCTCTAGCCACACCCACGCATGTGCACGAGCACATGTGCGAAACACACAGCAGCTTTCCCGTTCCCTTTGAAGTGCAAAACCGAAAAGATCAAGTTCTGTATTTTCTCACTCCTCTAATATAGGGTGTCAGATTAAGTGAGATTACATAAAGCAGGTATAAGACGACAACAATAGATACACAATAATAATCATAACAACAAATAAAACCCACTCGAGCTATATGGATAAGTCTACGTTTCTGGGAAAGGCCATCAACAAAAAAAAGATCCCAACAACATTGGATTCTAATTCCTGACATTTTGAAAATCAAAGAGTGCCGGGTTGATACTTTCGAAAGCGCAAGCATGGCAGGCGAGGAATTGCAAACACAGCGTTTGTGCAACAATGCCATTGTTTACCAGGACATTGTTTATCCCCCCCCCCTACTTGAAGGTGAGCCAGACATTGGATGGTACAAACTGATTGCGTTCCCATAAGGTCCTTTATAAAACATTTAAATCTCGTTTTTTATGTTTGTCTTGTGCTTTTGTGCGCCTCCGCGCAATTTTACACTTGGCTTGTTTCATAAATAATTTGCCTTCACTGCCTCGAGAGCTCTTCTACAGTTGTTTCTTTTTCTTATATATTTCGACCGTGTCGTAACGGCTCCGATGATATTTACAATCGCGCAGGCCACTCGTCTGATTTCACAGCAGTTGGTTGGGCGCGCACGCTTCTGCCCTGCAATACGTTTGCAACGTTTCACTTTTACTACCGCTCGCTAATCATACACGCTAGCTCATGGTCCATGAACCACAGATTTCACTCCTCGGTACCACTTGAGAGTTGGCACAACATTGGCGGTTCCAATTCCTTCATGAAGCCAAAAGCAGTGAAGTGTGTGATATGTATTTCAAATGAGTGGGGTTAGACATTTCACTCTGATTTCATCATCACCACCACCACGAGTCATGGGCAGATAGCCCATAGATGTCCACTGCACATGGCCTTGTTTGTTTCCTCTGCCTTGTGCCAATATGCTCAAGTAGTGGCCACATCTTTCTGACACCAACCTCTCATGTGGCCGTCAAGCCATTTTCTATTAGGTCTTCCTCTTTGTTTGCTGTATAAATAAATCGGCACCAGTTTTCTGCTCTAACTCACGGACTATTTACCAAACAACTGCTCGAAAATTCTCAATTCTTACGCTTACGATACGAGGGTTAAATTGTGCGAGCAATAATTTGTTTTTCTGTCGATTTATGCATATAATATAAATAATTGTTACTGCTAAGATAATGGAACAATGGAGGCAGAACAAGACAGAGAGACAGGCAGTAAAAAGGTGACACATTATTTAGATAACTTAGTAAAACATAAAATAGTAACCATTGCTACGCAACTCTGGGTTCCTAGGTCAGGTCTCATGACCAGAATTATGCGAATTATTTTTTGTTTTAATCAACCCTGGAATCATGGGAACATCGATACTGGTGATGGTGGCTGTGGTGGGATAATTTAACCTTCAATTTGGACCGGAACTCGCAACCTTTCTGAAACAATACAATCTCAACAATACTATCTCCGCACGACGCAAGTTATCCACAGGACACGTTCCGTCCTTTGGCTCCCACTCCATGGCTAGCCTCGACCACAGCCATTGTCCCCCTTCTCGGAACACACCCTGCCACAAGCCCATTCGCTCACTTCGCTTCACGGTCAACACGACGGCTCTTAGTCGCGTACGTTCTCCAAACCCACATAGTCCTCCCTCCTGTCTCGCTCTCAGCAGCACGGTGCATACTATCTAGCTCCGCGCGGAACAATACCACCGCCGCCGCCACCGCCGCTACGGGTTGTTATCAGCAGCTTCTGCGAGCGCCACGCTCAAGCCAGCGCCCACGAGTGCTGCTGGTACAGCGGCTAGCACGGCGTAACCAACGCAATTTAAATCAGCGCGTCTATGAATTAACGGACTGATGGACGAACGGCAAATGGGCGAACGCGTCGAAAGAACCGGCTGGTCGGGTAAGATACGCAGGCACGAGGACGAAGCGCTATTGAAGCGATGTTTATGAGTCGCTGGCGACAGGTTCACCTCCTCCGTCTCTCACCGCCGGCGTTCCTGCGAGCGGCTGCAATCTACCCCAAGCCTCTCGCGTTGACAGGCACGCTCAAGAGACAAATTCGACATCGGAACGCAACGTCAAGCTTTCACGACGAAATATATTTTAAATTGACAAACAACAACAGATATTTGTCCGGCCTTATTTCCCCACCCTCAGCCCAATGAATTATTTGACCGAAATCTTCCAAATTTGTGCTCCTCCACGCTTGGCCTGGCCTTGGAACCGATTATTCACCCGCTTGTGTCCACGACATCTCGACCAAATTCCGGTCATCAAGTGGAGGGGTGCTCGCTCACGCCGCCAAGAATGAGTTTGCCTCCAGAGAACTTCCCCCTCCCACCCCCTCACACCCCCACCGCATGGCCACATCCGAGTTCCTGATTGTTTGTGAACGGGCTCAAGGCTCAATCGAGAGTTCGGGCTCACGCTTCAATCAAGCCGGTATTTACTTTCGGAGGAGGTCAATATTGACCTCGCTGTGATGGCGGCACTGATGATTTGCGACGCGCGAGAAGGACGCGGACACCGGCGCTCGCCCTGACCCTGCGACGACGGGCAGCGTCGGATTTTACAGAAGCCCCAATTAATTGGAGTCACGGTGGCGAGATGTTAACCACCTCGCCTGGTATACAGGAGGTCGTGGGTTCAATCCCGGCCCTGATGATGCCTGTATATTTGGAGTTTGCACGTTCTCACGGTGGTCACGTGTAGTTTTATCCGGGTCCTCCAGTTTTTCCCTCAACATTTAGAATGAACACGCGTTTTAGAGAATTTGTCTGCTATAAATTTCCACGTGATAAGCCACTTCGTTGGTCACTTATGAAAACGAGCTATCTAGCTCAGTGGGCCTTACCTGGTAAAATAAATCTAGCTTATCATTTAATTTGTCGGTGTTTTGCATGGAGCTCGGAGCCCAGCGAAGGATCGTCTCACGGCGATTCGTCCCGAGTTGACCCCTGGCCTGGGCCTTCCCGGTTCGCCTTCGGGGTCTCAAAGCGTGTCGCTCAGCTTCTTCTTCTTTCGTACGGCTGATGTAGATGCAAAGACAACTACGATTTTACATTCAGGTGGTCAAGCTAGATAACTGCGTAGGGAGCAGCAGAGTATCGCTGTGATGTCTCTCCCTCGTATTTGGTACGCCCGGCGAAAGCTTCCCTCTCTGTCATGGGCCTCCAGGCTGAAATTCGATGCTAAAAGTCACTCGGGGAGAAGCCAAAACTCTAAGAAGCCACGGTTTTCCCACTCCCAACCAACGCCGCTCTACATCATTATTGGCCCTCGAAAACTCTGCATTATGGAGGACCCAAAAATGTATTTTATTTTGCCGATGACGAAGACCATTTTCTATGATAAAAGCAAGCCATCCAAACATCGCACCGGTGGAGGGGACGATCAAAGAGGCAACGTCTCATACAAGCACACGACTTCGGATTTGGGCACAGCTGGCCTTGCTCCCAAGGGGTTGGTGGGTCATGTCCTTGTTCACGATCGAGCAGAGAATTAAACGACCGTTTAGAACAACATTTTCTGAACTGTGCTCAATGGCGCCCACAAAGTTTTGGGCACAGCATTCACCGATAACATCAGGCAACCCGGCTGCATTTGTTGAACAGGCCGCACCCTGCCGATGGGACTCACGGAAGTCGAAATCGTTCCGGAGTTTGTCGCTGAAACAAAAGCTGCTTCAAACAGAAGCTGCTCCGGAGGGCCCGTAGGTCGCTTGGGCTAGTTAAACAGCTCCTTCCCTGTCCGTTCATTATTTCATGCCCATAATCCACAAGGCCAACGCACAATTATATTGTCCACACTTGACGAGTTCGCTGTGCAAATAAGCGATCACCATTATCGTCATCACCATTGCACACCGGCGCTCAGAAAGAAATACCAACGCGGGGATCTTCACGCCTGGATGAAGAACGATCGAGTGTCGGCACATGCAACTCGACACGTGAGTGCACAGGCCTTCGTCAGTCCGCTGCTGCACGAGGGATTCCTCATGCAGTGTTGGTCATAATCCGCTCCTCCGATTAGCACGGTTGGCTACGTATGGGGCGAAAGAAGTTCAACTTACATACATCAATGAGGGTTGCTGTTTGACAATGTTTCACCACGCTGGTCTGTGCGGGATGGGCAAGGCTGGCGAGAATAGACGTGGGAGCACAGACGTCCAGTACAGCAACGTGTTTTTCTGGACCTTACGTGGCACCACCCACTCGGCCGCCGAGCGTGAAACAATGCATTGTCCATTACGATCGCAGGTCCGAGCACTATCCAGGCGAAAATCTGCTTAGCTTGCAGGTGATACGCTTGTAGGTTTCTGGGCCAACGTGCAGTTGATATTCGCAATGCGTCTCGACTCAACAAGCATGGGCCGGTAAATAAAACATGTTCACAAAACAAAATTCGCCCAAATGAAGTGTTCCCGGAAATAGTTTTCGTCAATATGATCATGCGAGGCGAGACGTGTTTTATCGTTGAGGCCTTTTGGAGAGGACTCGTAAAGGTCTCGCCAAAGGCCAGGAACGAGATTAAATTCTAATTGAATAAAGAAAACAACACAATATACTCTGCAGTGTCCTTCACGAGCCGAATGGATTTCTATTCCTAACAAAATATTTAAACCCGGACTGTGAGCGGAAACAAATTATTCCTGTAATGACGGTCAACATTTGTGATTTACGATTCATAATATCATTTTTTTCGAGTGAGGCCGCTGCATAATGATCAAATTTGTGTCACGAATCCCTCCACCAACCGACAAGCCTAACAAATGAAATTGTCGTGATGATGAGTGACCTCGTTACGAGTACAGGGAGGGGTTGTTCCAGTTCAAGGTGGCACGGCGTGCTCGCATCTGCTGCGTGCATCCACTTCACGTGTGCATCCACTCCAAGCGTGCGTCCACTTCCCCAGAGGTATATTACCTGATGCAACGTAATGCTGATGACTTCTGAACGCCGTGTGCTCGTGGACAAAAGGCACGGCATTTACGGGGATGTCAAGCCAACGCAATTTGCATCTTCTGAGAATTAACTCTAGGAAGACACTACTTGGTCAGGTCAGAGATTTCAAGTGGTGGGTCAAAAAGGCCACGTGTCTCCCTCTCAACACAAGCATTGAGTCATTGGTGGAAATGATTAATTCCCCACACAGTGGTGGGGGTGGTGGGACAGTGATTGGTGCCTTGCTCTATGAACCTGATGACGTAAGTTCGACTGCCAGTCACAGCTAACATCAGTGGCGAGTAGCATCAGAAACGGTGTGGTCCTGGGGTGCACCGAGCTCTAACCCACCCACCCATCCACCCCATTATGCCCAAGGTAGAAGGTGATTCTGCTTGGTTCAGTTGTCGAAGAAGCTCCGGCACATTGGATTAAAAAGTCGGACATCGTGCCGTACACCCCGTGAACGCACGGGGAAAGCTCCTCTATTTTACCCCAGGACAACACGAAGACGCTGAGCGATTAGCTTCGCGTCACGGCGCGTGGCCCCGAGCGGATAATGGGCACGTGCGTGTGCGTGCGTGTGCGTGCGCGCGGACGAGACACTCACCCCCCTGCACGTAGCCGTGAATGGCACAGTCCGAAGGCCCCACGAGATGGATCAGGCTGGACTGGCTGTAGCCCACGGTGTGCGTCTCCGCTAAAGACAACAACGCGGGTACACACAGAGACACCGCCAATTAAAATGTACACAAACCTCGCTCAAAATGAACACACGATGATGTGCATTGGGGCTTGCTGGCACACTGGACTTGCAATCCACAGCTCGTGGGTCGATCTCCCAGCATGGCAGTTAAAAAAATGGGAAAAGTTTCTGAAACGTCCCAGCCGCCTCTGTCCACCCAGCAGCGTAAATGGGCACACCACAGTGAGACGATCGGTCGGTGCCACCTGTGGTGGGGTCAAGTGCGGGTACTGCAAACTCTTCCGAGATGTCTGGCACGTGTGAAAGAGAAGACCAACATTTGCCTCCTCTGAGAGCCCTCCCTGGAGGAAGCCCTTCCACCAGCAATGGCAGGACTGCACCTTTAGCTTTCGTGACTCATATCACGTGTGGGGATACTTTGCGGGCGGTGCAGAAAAATACTTTGTTGCACTGTACTTCCGTGCACCCCTCTCCCCCATCTTCACCAATGCACACGGAGCAGCGCGGTGAAGTATGGTCAAATAATGCCTGTGGCCAGAACGACGTGGGTTGGGAGGCCTTCAGCCAGCAGTGGAGTGACAAGCAGGGCTTTGCACGTCCACGTGAAACGATGCGCCGATTGATGTTGCTTCTGAAGCTTGATTAACACAAGCAACTAATCACATATGGAGCGAATGGAGGATATTTTCTTTTGGCATCAAGTGGATTTTACGTTAACCCTGTAGCAGCCACTAGTGGCCGCTACTTTCACCAAATCGTTACCAAGAATAGTTTATTCTTCATCAATTAATCGTCGACGATGCCTTGCGGGCAAGTCGCAGCATCGTCGGAATCGGGGGGCGGCAGCGAGACGTTACGTCCCTACTGCTGCACGTCGTGGGACTCTTTCAGTCGCCGTTTTGCTCGAATCGCTGTCATCGCCTGCGGTGAGCGTTACCGCGAGATTCACGCATCGTCCGCGCGTGGGCCGAAGCGGGCGTGCCAACCGCCAAGGATGAAATTCGGCTCCGAATTTCGAGGTCACGTTTCTATCACGCGCCATTATGGGTCGCCGCAATTTGCTGCACCGCCGCTCACCCCACAACAGTCAACGCTGGACACGTGTGTGGATATATTTATTTATTTGATAACAGAAAAAGGGGGCAGCCCTGCAACGTGTTCTTGCACTGCTCTTCTCTGGCTACCTCTGCCCCAAGCCCGCCAACACCCCGTATTCCCGTGCGACCTTCGATACGAGGCAGAGCCAGGATCAGCCTCCGCTTCGCTTCGGCGATGGGGACGCACGTGCAGGGCAGTGTGGGCTGTGCCATTTGTCTCGGCGATGTATGTATGCTGTGCGCTGAACTTCTTTCGCACCGTACGCCACGGCCCTCCGTCGCACCGTTCTCCCCCCACCCCTTCGCCCTCCCCCCACCACCTCCTCATCGCTAATGGCAAACTGAATTGCCAATTCGTTCACGCGTTGTTGGTGACGCGCCGCCAACCCTGCCGGCAAGCCTCACACCCCTCCACCCTCCCACTCGCTCCCCTCCCCACCGCCTCTCCCCCACCCACCCACCCGCTGCACCCTCTCGGTGGCATCGCAACCCCCGCCGCCCCCCAGGCGACTTCACGCACGGCTGGCTCGTGTCCCCTCCAGCCCACGACGACCCTTGGGGTCGGGGTGGAGGGGGAACGAGCTCCCGCCCCCCTCTCCACCCCGCTCTATCCCCAGCCTCAACCTCCCTCTCCCTCCTTTCATGCGACCCCTGCTCTCAGCGCTCTGCCTTCTCCGCTGCTACTAAGGGACATTAATCCTGCGGTAAAGGTCTCCTGCCTAATTTCGTGGGCGTGACTTTCTCTCGCTCTCTCCGTCTGGGCCTCCCGAAACCGTTGTGTGTCACCCACGCACAAAACGACGCCTCTCATCCGGAACATGCAGGAGCGGTGCGCGCACGTTCGCTCGCTCGCGACACCTCGCGTCGTAACGAGCGGCAGAAAGAGAGAGACAGAAGCGAGGCGGAGAGAGAGAGGAGCGAGCGAGAGAGAAAGACGGGCAGACAGAATAATTGCATGGAAAACACATCTCATTATATCTGGTTGCCAAGCCTGATGGGATTATTAAAACGCGCGATGTACACAATGGCTGTGGCGGAACACGTTCGTTGTTATTTTTAGCATGGAAGGGGAAATAAATGTATTGCCAAATACGGCGGAACCCGTTTTGGTGCGCTGTTAGAACGTACCATCTGAATGCATCGAAAACGCAAGGAATTGACACTAAACGAGAGCAAAAAGTGTGATTGTAAATCAAAAGTGCCATGCTCTCTTCAGAAGGGGCACGGGAAATTTACATTTAACCGCGTAGATTTTTTTTTGGCGAAATGAGCGCCAACACCTGAAAAACACTTGGTGCGTTTTCGCTCCAAATGTGCCAACCAATCCGGAGTGCGAAAACAACAAAACAACCAACCAATCGGATGCTCAAGCAAGGCAGCCACATGACGTCCAATCAGGAGCCAGCGGTAGTGCACAATCGCTGAACGGCGTTTCCGACCGTAACTACTTGCAAGGCAACCAATCCAGGGCGCAGTCGTGTCAGAGTTGACTCTGGATCACTGGACGGAAGGTTTATTTATTATTTCAAATATACAGGGAGTGCTGGCGTTAAACCGGGTTCCACCGTATCGCGACCGCACGCCGTTGCTTACCCTTGCTCCGCCACTCTGTAGACCCAAGGCCGCAGTGAGAGAAAAAGGTTTTGCAATCAATGCGTGTGAACGTTAGAACATGTTCATTTTTGCTTTGCAGTCAGTGGTTCAACACAGGTGAAGCACACAACTTAAATCTGGAACATAGGCGACAAAGCACACATTTAATCACAAACACAGGCAGGATTTTATGATCTTTGTGGAAATGCAAGCGGAATATAAACGTAACAAATGTACAGCATTTCCATTTATGACTCAGCGCTAAAACATCGTCTGGAAAAGCATAATTTTATTTTATTTTAATGACGACCAATGGGCAACAACGACTGACAATGATGACATTAATGACCGTTAACGGCGATGATGGTTATTGTTGACGGACCATCATTGCTAGTATTATCATCTCATCTCGTTTTAATTTCAACGCATTTCACGACAGCCGCACCCCACTGGCGGCGTGGCGTGTGTCATCTCAAATAGATGCAGACGCACGGTGCGGAGGACAGGCGAAGGCTCAGGATTACACCGGCGAGGCTTAAACAAGTCCCGGGGGCGCGGCCCCCCACCCCGCGAGAGACATCGTTGGCTCTTCGGCGGCACTTTAGCGATAAACGCCGCGATCGACGCCTGCGCGATAAAAGGGCTCAAGTGCACGCGTGCTGCCGCCGTTTAGGACAAACATAGCAGGGGCACGGTTACCGCAAGAGCGCGCGGGTTTATCGATGACGTGGATTTTTTGTTTTTAAGATGACGCCGACACCGACCAACAACGGCGTTTTCTCCCACAGCGTGAAAACTCCGGCTCCGGTCCCTTTTGAATTTAAATTGCCAATGGTGTCGTGGCCGCGCTTATAAAGAGACAAGCCACGAGGGTGAAGGAAAATCGTTCGGGAACTCCTACCCAACAGCAAAGCGCCGGGTCGAAACACGGAGCGGCCGCGATGGAAGATAACATTGAAGACCCCTCGCGCAGTCGGTGTGAATCAGATAAGCTATCCCAACCACGACCCGACGCAGCACACCGAGGCGATACATTCCTAACCAGGGCGGCAGAGGATGGCGCAGTGGTAGCGCTCGTGCCTCACAGAAAGGTTCCAGGGGGTTCGATTCCCAACTCAGGTGTCTATGTGTGTATGTGTGTGGCGTTTGTATGTTTCTAGTGGGTTCTCCCATTTCCTTTCGTAGCTAAAAAAAACCACGGACAACGTAACTGGTACTTGCCCAAACATCCCAACGCCCGAAAAATGTACTGGAAAAAATATTCAAATGGGATTACACTACAACATCAGCCCCTAACTGTGACAACTTGGAAGAACCATCCTACAAAAAGGCTAGGCTTTCCTCGTAAACAAACCAAACAAATGCACTTAACCAGCTGACAATTATAGTGCCCTTAAATCACCCATGAAATCTAGGTGAATGTCAAGGACAACGACAAACATTAGGCAACATCAAGAGCCAAAAATGTTTCTAAATCAACCGATGGATACATTATTGGGTGTCACTTTGAAGGTAATTATCTGGCTTTTAGAATACGGCTTGCTTACGGAATAAGAGTGTGTTTGACACAAACACCAAACTAAATGCCCCACAACCACCGCCCCCAAGCGTGGATGAAAAGTCTGTTTGTCCGCGCATGTCTGACAACCGTGGTAATTCACGGGCATTTTCTCCCTCGGCAAGAGAGGTGGACAAACGGACACTTCATCGCCGTGACTGAAAATGAGTCCCTGAAGAAGCTCCCAAGCACGTGGAGCGAAACGTCGGTCACCGTCCCGTGCAACGTGCGGCGTGACCCGAAGATGCGCCCAGAGCACACTTTGAGAAGCGCCGTCTGAGCGCCGTGCGGTTTGGCTCGCGCAGCACGCCTTGTGGGAGACGGTCGCAATAACACGACGTGCTACGCCGAGGTTTTTATTTTATTCTGCTTGCCGTGCAGCCACCAAGCGCTCCGTCATGCCGTTCGACGCAGGGCTTTGGGTCCACGCGCCAATCACTGCCAAAACTTCAATGACGCAACTCCCCGGGGGGAGGAGACACAGGTGGCCACGCCAAACACCGGTGCCCGGGCGCCTTGCGGCAACTATAGCGGCCAGGTGCTCGCTAATAGGATGTGAGCGGGCACATTTGGCAGACGTGAAAGGAGAACTATTTTTGTTGGGCTCATCGTGTGCGTCGCCACCGGTGAAATATCGGTCCCTTCGTCCCCCCCACCCCGCCTTCATTGCGCCAACGTCTGGAGGGGTTGGTGCGTTATTTTGAAACGTTACGTTTTTCTGTTAAGTTAAGTGGGGGGGGGGGGGCGACAGCTGCCAAGGTGCTGAAGGACACGGCAACATTGTCGGCGACGATGGCGGAGATAACGCTGGCAGTGACGAATGAGGACGGCACAGTGACGAATGAGCACGATTACGATGATAAACAGGAAGGGTGCCGCCGCTGTTGGGAAGTGAGAAATTATCAAGATGCAGATGATGATTAATGAGAAGACGATGTGGGGGTGAGGGTGGTGGTGTCATGACAACAACGGAGGGACTCTGTGAAACCGCGTGATGGACATTCACATCACAACAGATATTTTACAGATGTATTTTTACACCGGCAATTAAGGCAACAGAATAATGGCCACGGGACGTGACAAAGGGCCCTATTACGTACGCAGATTAAGCCTGCTATCTGTAAGTGCCTCATTTTAATAAATTGGCAAGCCCCGTTTGAATAGGACTGTGCAGACAAATGCATTCTAGGGTGCAGCCATTGACGTAAAAGGTGCTGCTGCTTTTCTCCCTATATCATGAAAAACAAAAACAATGACATTATTTTGGTTCAACACAGGAAAAAAAAACATTTAATTGAATAACAAGGGATTACACATTTAGAGTTGACAAATTGTTTCAATTTCAAAATGAGCGACTTGAGATTACAGGGGAAGAGACATTACAATTCTATCTCAACACACTCGAAAGGTCCGTGGCACTAAAACCCAACAATTACTTTTAATTTGCTTGACAACGTTTTAAAATTAGATGATTTATTTAAAAAAACTAAATATTTCCAGGAACATTACATATTTCTCAATGTTCAGCAGTTAGTTGTATTTACCGTTATCATTCGTTATTAATAATTTATCTGTGTTATTAATCTGGGTGGACTGATGATGGAATTCAATTCCCGGCCCATGGCTGACATCGGTGGCGGGTGACATCAGAACCAGTTTTGGGCCTTCCCCCTTTCTACACCAACGTGCCACGGCCATGGGTAGGGCCCTTATCCAGCAGTGGATCGACAAGGGGCCCTACGCATCAACGAATTGAGACAAAACGTCCCCAATCTGTGTATGCAAAAAGGGATTTCGTGCCGCCACTGTGCTATGCAACTGCTCCCACGATGCACTTTACCGGGACTGATGATAGGGGTGAGGGAGAACGCCGGTTTCGCCATGAGCTCCACTCTCGCGCTCTTCTGGGCGTCATATCTCGTCTGGCCATCGTCGCGCTCCTCATCGCATCCGTACTGCCGACGACAATGACAGCGATAAACAGCGACCGTTGGATGCCATCCGAAAACACCGCACACGTTGAGCCGAGCCTGGCAACGTGGGCACTGGCACAAAGGTGGAGAGAAGACTCGCCAAGCCCAGCAGACAACTCGGCCACAGCGTGGAGATTTGTGACACTTTGCTTGGATTTTTCCCTGATATATTCCCAAAAGATGCAAACGTTTGATAGGTCACTCGCAAAGCGGCACTGTCCGCTTTCACGTGCAGAGCTTAGCAGGACTCGCGTGGGAAAACAGCCTCGATATTCAACGAGGATTCTCCCTGGGCGAATACACTTTCCTGTATTTTTGTTACACTTCAGGCCAATCGAGATGAATAATCTATTTTGAAATCTCACAGAGCAGTGCGCATGCCCCTCGCACGAGAAAAAATATTTCCGTAGAACTTCTCTTGCAAAATCCCACAAGTGGCCTTTGCATCCTGCATACTCTATGCGGCACCCTCTCCCACACACACACTGCGACGAGGATGTCGCTTGACAGCAAACCAAATGGACGTCATTCCTGAGAGCTGGAATTAGGCCAATCTGAGGTGCAGAAAATAATATTAACAAACTAGTCATTTGTGTGTGCAGTGACTAATGACTGCACTGAGACCATGCACTCACTATATCATTGAGCAAGTGGATTAATTAGAGGTGGGTGCCCTGATTCTCCAAACCAGGACCTCCTGGCCACCACGGACCACATGCAACGACGTCTTATTTTAGAAGCGTCTGCATGACGGGTCACGTACAATCCCGGTGTCCCTTGCAATAAACGACCTAGGGCCTCAAAGGCATCTTAAGCGGTCATGAACAAAGGTCATATGTAAATGTTATTAATTTATCGGACTGAAAACACGGAGATATTCAGGGTCACTAAATCATCACTGATCTAATTTAATATCCAAGCTTCTTACACCGTGGCGTACGCAGCATCCCACCAGGCCCCAGAAAACATTCGGGGAAGGGTAAAGGCGCAGCGCTGCAACTGCTCGCTCGTGCCACTGCTGGCGGCAGGGCCTCCACTAGAGGGAGCTCTGGCGAGCCCCTCTACAGAGGATATATTGGCCTACCCTCCCATGATGGCCAGACGTCTTGGAAGAGGTGCAAATACCCACACTTTATCCCACCACACGCGACCAACCAATCAATCAACTGACGGACGGGACAGCCCGCCGCTTGACAGGAGTCGAACTGTAGCTCTGCCACGGCGAGACTCGTTTGTTCATTTTTTTTCTCCTCCGTCTTGGTTCGCAGCTCGTCCCTGCGCGCCCGCAATCGGCGTGTCCCGTTACCTCGATGGGCGGGACGGGAAGCACTTTGTCCGGGCTCTTGATGGAGAGGGGGACGTACCACAGCGTGGCCTTGTTGGTCACGCGCTTGCTGCCTGATTGCACAGACACAGAAACGCACGCGCGCACACAGACACACGCATGCGCGCGCACACAAACACGTAGCATCGCACAGGGAGAGTGTTAGCAACGGAAACACGCCCACCAATGAATAATGGTGAGTACTGGCCCTGCAAAGTTCATCTGGATACATTTCAGATTGCTAGCTCTCTCTACGTGCCCTCTTGCTTTCTCAAAGACGTTGTCGATCGTTGCCTTCTTCCTTTTATGCTCTCTCCATGATGCTGCTCAAGAACTTGGCATTTGAAGCTCCCAGTTACATCATCAGCTTTTTGTAACTCTAAAATTCCCAGTCAAAACATTATATTTAGTCTCTTGCTTTCACATTACATGTCCAAGATATCTAACCCTGCCCTTTCTCTAATTATTCTCGTAAATGTTATGTTGTACCCGGTGTCTGTCCATTACATTTCTAATATGCTTCCTAAAATAAACCACATTTTTGTTGCTTCTATCTTTTTTTCGTAGGGTCTTTGTTCTTGATCAGCTGTCAGAATTTAAATATCAGTGTGACTCGTCACGTGCCAAATAGTACTCTGGCTGGCAGGGAAACATTGGCAAGCGTTTGTCCCCTGCTATGCGTGACCACACTTGAAGGCATCTCAGAAGTAGCTCAAGGATATCCGCTTCCGTGGGCCGTTCCGAAACACGACGGGTCGCACCGCCCTGCGAGCGATCCGAATGGATTCTTATTCTCGTGACGATGCGATGCAGATCGCACCATCAGAATAAAACGGGACGGAATGTTTGGTTTACGAAACAATTAATAAACATTTTTTTTAGCAATCACACCTCTCTCTGACTTCACGGTGGCATGAGGGACCCCCACAAAGTTTAAATTATTCTCTCTCATCAACAAAGTTGTTTAACTTGTGCCGGGCCAGCGCGGTTCCAATTTCTAAATAATAAATAGTTGTGTTTTTGTGAGGGCAGGGGCAATTTTTAGCTTCCTTTAAAAAAACTTAAAGATAGAAATTGTCCATTCTCCTGTCATGTTTTTTTAAGCACACAAAGACAAAGATCTCCCATATAGCCTAAAGCAGACTCCTTTGCCTCGCTAGCGACGGTGTTCACACACCGCACGGGGTACTCAATTTGAGGCCGAGTCGACCTCGGGGAGGCCCAGGACCGGTTCAGATAATTGTCAACGATCTTGGCGGACGCGAGCCGGGAATCGAACTGGAGCGGACGGGTTCACAGCCGAGCGCGCTAACCACTGCGCCGCCACTCCGAAGCCGCCCACACTGACTGCAGCCGTCAAGAGGCTTTAGAAAAATTGCCACCGGTCTGCCAACGGCCGGCATCGTCCAATTCACCGCAATAATTATTATTTTAGCTTCACATCTGTCGCCCCAACCAAATTGCTTTTTCGACACCTTCATCACAAATCCCAATGGGGCCCGATCATTGCCCAAAATAAATTTAATAAACCCACAAAATGCTATTAATAAAAATAAATATACACAGCCACTTTTAACGTTCATGCGGACAAGCAGAGGAAAATTATTTGCCCAAAACAAATTGCTGCGAACGTGAAAATTAATTTGTCGTGGAAGTTTAAATTCATTCGTTGAGATTTCTAAGAAACTGTATTGCATTATCTCTAAACTCTGAATTAAATTAGAGGCGTTGTGATGGATGATTATTTTAATATAACCATGAATTGCGGCTGATATCCTTGTATGGCAATACACTGCAATGCTAACTTAGTTCTAAGAAAGATGTTTCTTTGTATCCGTGTGTTAATTCATTAGATATTTACGTTGAAACACGTACTCATTTATTACGTTGTTTTGTGCTTGCGTGCTATTGTGCTGCATACGAATTGCGCGACGGTCGATTTATTGAACATTACCTTTAGGACGATTCTCAATAGTTCATCATCAACCACCATGATCATTGCAGTTTCCCAAGATCCTACTTTAGTCAGAACCCTAACTTCAAATCAATTGCAACCACTCGCAAAAAACTGCCTTCAAATGTCAACACGTGAGCTGCCAATTTAACACTTTTACTGCCCTCCAACATTTTACTTTGCAAAAGTCAAATGACAGAAAACACAATTGATATGTTGAACAAAGTAAACATTTCAATCCGCGGCAGCTGTTTACGAAGGTGCTGCGAGCGTAGGGCCCACTTCGCAACGCTGGGACAAAGTAAATTGTTCTTATTTTTTTTATTTAAAGCTTTCGTGACTGCAGGGATTCATATTCTTGGTTCTTTCGGTAAAGTCACGTAGACTTTACCGAAAGAACCAAGAAGATGTTCTTATTTTGTTGATATTCCGCAAGCAAAGAAGCAAGCCACGCTTCTCGAGGCACAAATGGTTCGGAGCAGATATGGCGTGATATAGGATATTGTCACCGGGGTGACGAGATGTTAACTACCTCGCCTGGTATACAGGATCTAAAAGGCATTGCTTAATGTAAAGGATTCATATTCTTAGGTTTTTTCGGTAAAGTCACGTAGGTAAAAAATGAAATTTAATAAAAGTAAAATAAAAATAAAATAATATAATATAATAAAATCATATTTTACTTTTATTAATTTTTATTTTTTACCTACGTGACTTTACTGAAAAAAACCTAAGAATATGAATCCTTGCAGTCACGAAACCTTCAAATCTAGAATGTAAAGGATATTGAGGGCAGACTGCGGCCGTACATTATGTCTCTTCCGCTGCCCTTCAGCGAAAACTGATTTGATGGTGCGAATGAAAAAAAAGGTAAGAAAGCAAGGAGGAATAGACAAAACATAACAGAGATTGGCTCCGTAGTATTTCATGCTTGAGCAGGTCCTCACATGCCACCGGCGAGGTGAGCCCATAGCACACACAACGCCCCCGCGAGCCCTGCCCTCTGCCTGCCCTTCCCCCAGCTTGCTTTCCAAACACAGCCGCCCCCCGGGGGGGGGTCCACTTCCACACTCGGTGCCGTGACCGATCGCAACACCTCATCCATGCAGGGTCACAAATAAAAACCCTCCTTACCCCTCGACCGCATCATCCCGTACAATCCCCCCCCCCACCCCCCGCCCCGGCCAATATCTCCCCCCTGCAGCAATCACCCCGCGGGGTGGCGCGGGCGGCGCCCCCCCCCCCCCCCCCCATTCAGTTGATTCCCAACTCGGCGATCCCCGTGAAGAAATCTGAACACCCCTCCCCGCCACGGGCACCAGTTCAGTCCTGTCGGGCCCACAGGCACAGCAGCAGCAGCCTCTGCGCTAACACATGTGAGTCAAACCCAACCGTTTCTCTCCCTCTCTCGACATCTCTCTTCATCTCTCCCCATGCAGCTCGTTCTCCAGCGATCTCCTACCACTAGCCGAGTCATCAGAGATTATTTGTAAGGTATTATCGTTACAGTTGAGCATAGCCCCCATTTTCTGCACATTGTGAATAAATGTGTTCTGCAGGGAGGTCTGTGTGTGCGTACATACAAGTGTTGTGGGGTGCGATAGTGCATTGTTTATTACCACGCTGAGCTACGAACCTGGCTACCCATGTTCGATTCCCGCTCATGGCAACACCAGTGACGATTATCTGAACTGGTCCTGGGCCTCCCCAAGGTCGACTCAGAGTTGCTCACTAACAGCACTTGGCCGGCAGTATGTTGGGCTATACATTTTAATTGATCGTGATCTTTACAGGGCAAAGATAGATTGTGCATGTGACATAATTTACTTAGAATGTATGTAAATCACACGATTGTGTTAATTGTAGGCCGGTGCAGTGAACGAAACGAGATGTAGCAAGTGAGAAACAACACACATTGGACAGCACAAACGAGAAAAACAAAAATAACTGACAATTGAAACGTATCACAATCCCAAACCATGGCAATTCACTCATTCATTCATTCATTTGCTAGGGAGTGGGAATGGCAGCAGAGTGGTTAGGGCGCCGCACCATGAACCCGTCGACTTCAATTTAATTCCCAACCACGGCTAACATCAGTGGCGAGTGATATCAGAACCTGCGCTGCCCTCCCCAACCCAGCTGCACGAAGCTGCTTGGTGATGTATGGCGATAACAAACCCCAATGGCAGACTTGGCGTGTCGGTCTACCCGTTAATGTGAAATGCCGCACAGAAACGAACGGCCAGTCAGCTGATCTGGGCGGGATCCAGACATCGCATCCCAAACCAAAACTATGAAGCCCACTGAGCTATATGTCTCTTTTTCAAAAGCTACCTGACCAAAAACGGGAGCTTAACAACGTGGACATGTATATCAGACAAATACTCTAAACGCACATTGACTTTAAAAGTGGAGGGAAAAGCAGAGGACCCGGAGAAAAATCCACGCGACCACGGGGAAAGTGAGAGAGACAAGCAAACCCCAGACACACAGGCGCCAGGCCCGGGATAGGACCCACGACCTCCTGTATACCAGAGGAGGGAGTTAACATCTCCCCCACCGCGCACACGTACAATACACTGTGCCCAGGCTGAAAATAAAACGTGTCCCCGTATCCCAGCGGGGAGGAGAGATGGAGTCGCGCGTGCGCGTGTGGCGGGGCGGCCGGGTCTCCGGGTGCCTCCCGCTGGGGGCCGCTTCCTCTCGCCGTTAATTACCGAGCGAGATCGGAACACACGGTGGGGGGGGGGGGGAGGAGACAGCATGCCGTGCCGGTGGCCCACACCATGCATGTCCCACGAGTGTGTAGTGGCCGCGTGTCATCGTTTCTATGTTTCCGATTCACGCACTAAAATGAGCACCACCGGGGAAGGCTTTTGCGTTCGTGCCGCGTGCTGTTTGTCACAATATCCGACGTTCCGCTTCCGCGTGCTGGGAGCACCAGAAGCGGAACGTCGGACATCCTGGCCGAACAACACGATCCCGTTAAGCACATCGGAGCACTTTAACGACGTGTGCTGACGCGGTGAACCGAGAGCACGGGTCCGCTCCAACGCGCTTCGTGGGCGTAATGACGCCTTGACAGAGCCGCGGCGGAGCTTGCAGGTAAACAGAGTAACATTTTCCACTCTGCCTAAATGCGGCCGTGCCACGGACAGACTTGGCTCAGGCCACGGGACCGCGACATTTCCATCGCGCTAATGGACGCGGGCGCCGCTCCACTGCCGACTGGAGCAGGGAAATGCTATGCTCGGGAGTTCGTGACTGCTGTGCCTACACAGAGACCTTTCCCGGGAGCGCCTCTCTTAATCTGCACAAGGAAGAGGGGGCAGTCCTGCCAGTGATGGACCACGCCACTGACCGTGGAAGGGCTTCCGCCTCGGGGGGAGCGCTGGAGAGCCACCTCCAGCAAATATTTTGGCCTACTCTTTCGCGCTGGCCAACTACCTTGGGAGAGCTGGGAGTAGGCATGCGTTATAGCCAGCGGCACGCAAACCTGCCGCCCGATTGTGGTTGCACTAATTTAGACTGCTGGGTGGACAGAGGCGGGCCAGTTTAAGAAGCCTCCACCATCATTTCAACCGCCGGTGACGTGTGAAGTGCAGTTGCAGCAAGCTAACCATCACGCCACTGCAGCATCCCTTCTGAATGTGCGGTGCGGATTATAAATAGTTATTTTTTGTTTAACACAAATTAATTTTGTTGTTTTTGCAACGCTTCCATTACATATACATACACCAGACACAGCAGGACAGAAGAGATAATGGGAATAAAATGAGGAAGACGATTAGACGTCAATTAGAAGCGTAAACGCAAGTCACACTCGGGCAGCGTTAGCGCTTTCAGCACTCGTGCACCTCAAGCGCGACACACCAACATCCATATCCTTTCTGCCTCTTAAAATTAATGCGCAGAAACGAGGGAAGCTACAATAATTCACATCTGCAATTAATAACAGCACATCGCGATGCTAAACATGAAGTTAAAAATAGCACCGGTTACAACGAGGTGGATCGGGAAGCACCCCTCCCCCACACCCCAGCACCCCCCCCACACCCCAGCCCCCCCCCGAAGCGCTCAAACAACCATCGCCGTCGTCGTCACCGTTACCGGCGGGGGTGGGACGGGCCGCAACACGCTGGCCCATGCTAATCACGCTAATTAACGGCACTTGAAAAGAGCCGCGAGGCCGACACCTCATTAGTCACGCACGCGCTCAGTGGCCAAAGCCACAGATTGGGGGGGGGGGGGGGGGGGTTATAAAGGGGCGGGTGTGTGGGCACGATGGGGCGATGCTGCCCCCCCCCCCCACCGTGGCTGGTGGCGTCTGGGGCACGGCAAGCGTCGTTATTGATGGGACCTTCGCTCGTGCACACCCCCTCCCCCTCGCCCCCTCAATTTGTCCGCCCACGTTGATTGGAGGAGAGAATACCACGGGGCCCATGCTCATCTGATTTAGCTTACGGAGCCGGTCATAAAAGGGATATTCAACCGATTCGGGGGATTGAGTTAAACCACAGCTATTTTATTTATTACTTATTATTCTTCTTCCTCGTCTTCTTCTTTGTCACGCTTTGAGCTCGCCAGAGTGGAAGACTACTCGGCTCACAATTTTAAGGTTGAGAGTTCAAATCCTGGATGGCTGCCGAATGAGCCACATCATCCTGGCGGGGTCAATACAAGGAGTATCGCCTGAGAGCGCCAGGTGGCTCAGAGGTGAAGAGCACTGAGCTGGCACCGCTGAGATGCTGGGTTCAAAGTTCAAATGATCACTCATAAATCGACGGTGTTTGTTCCATCCAAAGAGTGTATCCTGCTGACTTGCGATGTATTGCCATCGCGGGCACCACGTATATGTGGGTGCAGTACCGGCCCTAGAGAGGCTCGGTGAGCGCTGTCCGACAGTGCCGAGTGGCACCACGCTCTGCGTGCAGTGCCGACCCCTACAGGATATGGTGTGAGAGTACCGGCCATGGGAATGGAGTTACTAAGGGCAATGGCACTCTGTTTGACCCAGAAGGACACGTGACCGGTAAAGTCTACACAGGGGCCCCCAGGTGGGGGCTAGAGGTGGTCACGTGTCAGGGTCGAGATCCTGCTAGAGGATTATTGAAGGTGGTCGTGGCTAAGGGCGGAGCCAGCCACGCCAGAGAGGATATGAGCCGGGTCCCCGAGCGGGACCGGCTGCTGTTGTTCATCCTGAAGAATCTACGTCCTACGTCCTACAAGAGTCACCAACACGTGGACTGGGACCCAGGCCAGGGTCCGGTCCGTCGTAGCTAACTCCAGTGTAATTAGAGTAGTTAGCCTGGTGGTCCACCACCATAGGTAGTTAATGTGTTAAGGGGTAGTACCCCGTGTGTTGGTTTTAAGAAATGTGTTGCCTCCAAGAAGTGCGTCTGCGACTCAGTTGAACCCACTACATATGGATGGATTGTGAAAATGAGAAACGGCTAACGTACAATATCGTACGGTTTGAAAATTGAGCTCTGCAGAATGTGAAATATGTTTTGGATCCCGCGATATCAACGTTGCAACTCCTCTGGGATTCGTTTCAATATCACAAAGAGCCACATGGGCTCCTTTTTCTACTTATTTAAGATGCCCTCTGAGAATTTTAGTAATCCCATAAAAAAAAAACTCTCAAAATGTATTTCAGATTAGGCTGCGCTTCGAGAAATACATACGCCCCTGGTGCTATACATCCACGTGTGTGTGTTATTCAATGTCCTTAAATGGAGATTGTTGAATAACAATAACTATTATTAAATTAGCTGCCCTGTGATTATTAATGTCGTCAAGTTGTTTTTTACAGTTAAGACAACAAATGCACGATGATAAGCATCTATTTACGATGACCCGGAATGGCACTGATCTCTTATCGGTGGAAATTACACATTCCCCTATTGGGGACCAGTCTGTCCAGAGCGGTGCTGCTCAACCTTCTCCACTCCATGGCACCCACTGCCGAGCTCACTCGATCTTCACGGAGGAGAAAACCGCGCCAATAAATAAATAACCATTATGGGCTCTTCATCCAGCAGTGGATTGTTCACGGCTGGCGATGACGACGACGTGCGAGCGTGTGCGTCTCTTCAAGTGATAACGCCGATGCGGACCAACTCGTTTCCGTCACAGAAATGTGGAATGTCCACGACCGCGTGTTGTTCTCCCCTACTGCCGACCTCTCCAGTGCTGCCGCGGTGGCCAACTTTACTCCAGTGACCCGGGTGCTGCTGCGGGGTCCACTTTATGCCCCACCTCCCCCCCCATCTCTGTCCCCCCTACTGCCGAGGCCTACTATACACTACACTATACACTACTATACACTACACACTATACACTACTATACACTACACTATACACTACTATACACTACACACTACTATATACTACATTATACACTACACTATACACTACTATACACTACACTATACACTACACTACACACTATACACTACTATACACTACACTATACACTATTATATAACCTCGTGCCACGGCAGATCTCTCGCCTACTTCAGCAGTTGTTTTCTTGCTGTGGTTGTCCCACCTGATGACGAGTGCTCGTGTTGCGATCGAAACGTCGTGATCTATTGTTTTTCTACCTACGTGACTTCACCGAAAGAACTAAAGAGTATGGATTCCTGCAGTCACGAAAGCGTCAAATCAAGATTATCATGTGAAGTTACGGGCGACCCCCTTTGATCAATTCGGCTGGTTTTCTGCAGGGTCGGCGCCTCACACGAACTCAACTTCACGAGTTATTGTGACTCCCCGTTACAGACAGACGGACAGACGGACTGATGCTGCTAATGCATTACCGCTTTCAATCTGAGCTGGAAAATTACCAACAAAAAAAATAACCCATCCACACACACCTTGGAAATTGCAAGCCTGGTCACCGGTGTATATGCTGAAGATGAAAATCCTAAACCCAAGCCCTCCACAACAAACATAGGAGAGATTGTAATTAATCCCCGCGTGTATTCTTAGACTGAAGCTACGCGCTGCACTAAACAACAAATCTCCGGCTGACGCGCACACCGCCCGCTAAGACTGATGGATCGGGGCACGCGGTCACTGATAGAGGCGCACGGACGCTGGGAAGCAAGCAAAGCGAGCGCGGAGAGATGCACGATGGTAATAACGCGCGGGCAAACGGGTGGTGGCGAGGGATGGTGGGGGGGATGGATGTGTCGCAGGACAAATTCTAATCCGTGATGCATCGCACGCCGAGAGAAGAGAAGACGAGCGATTGGAATTCACTTGCGCGGCGGCGGCTGAGGAGGGGTGGGGACCTTGTCGATGGCTAAAACCAGACGTGGACCGGCAGCGATGGAGCCACGGACCAAAGACAATAACAACTCCCAGGACGTCTGCTTTGGCCCCCTCGTCGTGCTGCTTGTTGCTGGTCGCTTAGCATCTAGGGTCTGTGTTTCAGCAACCATGACAACAACAAAACATCTTTCCATCCTGCTGTCAGATTTAGAATTCAATCAAATCCACTGAAGGATCCCTTCCTTCCTCCTCCTTCCAAGTCTTCTCGCAGGGCCGTTTTCCCTAGCTAGAGAGAAACTACTGGAACTTAAAGAGGTGCGTCGACATTTATGATGTGCTTAACGATGACACTGCTGGTAACAACAACAACAACTGCCATTCGCCACCAAGTGGCGGTGGACGTCACTACGACGATTGTGCCAGGCTATGTGCGCGATGAGACAATAACACACTCACTCACTCATCCACTCGCTCACCTATTCACTTACTCATGCGCCCACTCACCGCACTACGAGTTACCACTGTTTCTGCTTCTTCCCTCTCACCATTCCGCTTTTGAATTCCCTCCTCCCATCATGCAGGTATCCACTATTGCAGGTATCCACTATGCAGGTAGCAAGATGCAGTCATACGAGAAGTCACTCACTACTTGGCAAATTATGAATGCAAATCTTGTAGAAAACAGAACTGCAGGCACACACATTAAAAGTTAATAAGAAATATTTTATTTAGTGAGGATTAAAAATGTAGAGCGACTTGCGCTCCACATTTTTCAAGTTTATTTTTCTTCCTTGATTTGGAAACATTGAAATGCGTTTGTTGTTTTTCTGCACAGGACTTGTTGATACCCCAGGTATCCCAAGAGAGACAGAGAGGCGTCTGGCCCCATTGGTCTCCTGTATAATCATAATAATCTACAGCGGTCTGCCACTCCACTGTTGGATGAGGGCTGACCCCCCCCCCACCCCGCCATGACAGTCACGGGGGATGTTTGGTCATACTTCACCCCGCCAGCAAGTGCGGCACGGTCGAAGGGTTTGAGCTACACGGGATATGGTGTCAGATATCACTCACTTCTGATGTACGTACGTATGTACGTTGAACTCCTTTCGCAACGTACGTAGCCAACCGTACTACTCGGAGGTGTTGGGGAAGGACAGCAAGCAGTTTTAAAGACATGAATATTTAACCTAGATGATTTAAACGTACATAACTCCAATGGCTTCCTAATATGATGATTATAATTAAACTGAGAGACAGGAGGAGGAACACGTGGATTAGAGGACATACGCAAGGTCACATCACCACACTTGATCTTCATCTAGCAGTGGATAGACCATGGTCACGTACGCTCAACTCCTTCCGCACCGCACGCAGCCAACCGTGCTAATCGGAGGTGCGTAGCGAGGAATCGAACTCGTAGCATGGCAGACCAACCACGGGCGTGCCACTGCCGAACCTCCCCCAACGGGCTTTCGCAGTCGCTCGTAAACAGAGAAACCGCGCGTTTCTCCCTGCTTGTGTCTCGCCGGAACAACGGACGACAGGGAGATGAATTCACGGAACACGCTGCACAGCCCGGATCGCCTGCACACTGCCGCCACGCGGCAGGTGGTAATGGAAAATGAGAAGGCATCGTAAGAGCTACAAGGTAGCAGTGGGTAGAGAACGGCGATTCAATAGTGAGGCTCGCAGAATTAGACATTTGCTGAGCGGTTTCGTGCCTCGTGCTCAGTGATTCATATATATTTACTCTGAAAAATAGTTTTATTTTACCAGGTAAGGTCCACTGAGCTATATAGCTCTTTTTTTCAGAAGCGACCTGGCTATCACAAATGATAGCTCAAAGAAGTGGCTTATCATGTGGAAATGTATAGCAGCCAAATACTCGAAATGCACGTTGATTCTAAATGTGGAAGGGGAAATCCGGAGGACCCGGTGAAAAATCCACGCGACCACAGGGAGAACATGCAAACTCCAAATACACAGGCGTCAGGGTCTGGATCGATCCCACGGCCTTCCTGTATACCCGGCGAGATAGTTAACATCTCTGCTCGGGCGAGTTTGGAGTAGGAGGGATTATCATCATAAGGCACTACCACGGGAGTAGAAGGGATGCATATCCGTAAGAAACCTGTATAACAGCACCCTGTATTCCTACAAATTGAAAAAGAGCATCTTAGCTCAATGACGAGCAGGTAAAAAAAAAACGCGAGAACAAAAATACGGTCGAGATGGATACGGAGTGCCAAAATAATTACCGGAGCAGCGTTCCGCACTGTTCCGCCTGACATTAAGCACTTGATGCAGCTGCAGGACAGCCAGTCACCGAGCTGTGTGCACTTCTAAACAACTCGCTCCCTGCAGCCGCGCGTGGCCACCGCGGCATCCGGAGCAGAACAAATGGAATGCGACGTGCGGCAGGAGATCTCAGGGCGATGATCACGACGACTGTCAGGAGCAGAGCCCTCTGAGTCACACGGATCAATTTGATTACTCCCATACCCTGCATCCCCCTCCCCTCCCTCCAAACTTGAATTGCATCACTGGTGTTCTCACCATGGGAGAAATAACATACATTCACATCACAAGAATAGTTATAATAACACGTTGTAATGACAATATGTATCAATATGGATGTTTAAACTGCGCTAGGTACTGGGTGGGTCAGCACACTTAAACACAAATGCACATCGCACGAAGCAAAGCGCAGTTCCAGCCAGTCTTCAATCCACTGCTGGATGATGGCAACACTGGACCGTGTGGGGGTTGTTTGACCGTACTTGACCACGCTCGTCACTCTCGGTCCGTGGATGGATGGAAGGAACACACAGGGTCTGATGTTAGCTGCGGGCAGGAATATAACTCAGGTGGCCAGGGTATAGAGTGCGCCGACTGCTGTGCCACCTCACAGGAAGGAGTAATTAAATAAAAAAAGGGGGCTCGCGTTGATATGTTCACAAAAAAATTGAATTACCACCTCTTTTGCGGACGCTACCTTATAACATCCCACAAGTATAGGCCGAAACAGCTCGCAATTGCCTTGAAGATTATATTTGTGCAAGTGGAAATTCAACTGGAGCATTCCGCATAGAGTGCAAGGGAATTAATTCTTGTTTTTATTGCTTTAACTTTTATGGATTTACCAAATCCGAAGGTAATGTGCAAATGTGTGATTGTGGCCACGACTCCAAGTGCACAATGCTGTTCCCCTGTAAACTGTGACACCGATTATCCGCTTGAATCGTCAATTTGCCACAACGTATCCGCTCACGTTAATGTATTATTTTAAGAAACTATACAGTAGGCACATAACGGATTAATCAATCAAAAAACATTCTCGTGCTCTTAAAAGACAACAGTGTGTTGGGGCAACAGACTGTTGGGGCAAAGGCTGTCTGCGAGCACCTATGAAGACTGGCACGGTACACAATGGGGTGGGTGGCCAGCACCATGCCCGTCTCCCGAGTGGCGATGTTTACACACCTCACCAGGTACTCATTTGAGGCCATGAGCAGGAATTGAACTCGGATGCCCGGGTTCATAGCGCAGCGCGCTAACCGCTACACCACCGCTCCCCAAGCACATACAACAAGACAAAGATCCCCGCATAGTCTTAACAGACTGTGGGGGAAAGTGCCGTTAGCAAGTAGTACCTATGAAGGCTGGAACGGTACATGAGGGGGTGGGTGGCCAGCACCGTGCCCGACCGTTCTTGTCTCTCCAGCGGCGATATTTACACACCGACCTAGAGGAGGCGGCCCAAGACCGGTTCAAATAATCGCCACTGGTGTTGGCCATGAACGGGAATCGAACTCGGGTCGCCGGGTCCGTAGCACGGTACGCTAACCGCTACACCACCGCTCCCCATGCATGCACACACGCATACACACACAGACAGACGCGCGTAGGCAGAGATGATTTCTCTGCTCGCGGGAAAGTGATCCCTGGCCACAAACAGAGGCACCGTCCCGCGGGACCAAGGAAATTATTTCCGAGCAGGCGATCCATCAACTGATTCGTCGGAATGTTTCTATTGTACCTTGTCATTTGTTATATATTTTTTCGTTCGCAGCTTATTTTTACTCCACTTGCACGACCCTTGGTTCGGGCAATTATGGGGATTGCATTCAAGCCAGCGGGCCGTTGGTTTTTTTCCTGCCGTCACGCGCAGGCCTTCGATAACGAAGAGCTCCGGTCGTCGAGAAGCGCGCGCGTGAGATAACGTCACAACAGGGCCGTACGGTCAGCAGGAGAGCGATACATTCAGACGCAGACAGTGCTATGGTGACAGCACTCGACTTACTGGCTGAAGCTTCGACCAGTTTCAATCCCTTTCAGGCATCGACAGAGAAAATCATCATGGCCAATGCCATTGATCACACAACATACAACGTGTCATCAATTCCTTCCCTATGCTAGATTCCTCAGTTGCTGCACAGGTGACACCTGTGACCTCCAAGGTCTGCGGTTGCCGACTTCTTGGTGTCCACTCCACTGCCCGTCTCAGTAACCTGTGCTTTAATTTATAATATTTATATTTATTTATTTACAATTTCAACTGTCTAGTGCGCTACACAGTATTCGCTCGCCCTGGAAAAAAGGGAATCACTCAGAGGGGCGAGGAACCACAAACAAGGGGAAAGACAGCCAGGCAGTGATCTGGCCCCAACAAGTGCCCAAGCTCTGCGGTCCTCTATATATTAAGGGGTTTTCAGCCAATGAATAAGTGTTTACATGTGGGAAGAAACTGGAGCGTCCAGAGAAAAGGCACGCTTGCGAGAGGGCAACACTTCCAACCCCATAGAGACGAAACAGGCAGGGGTCCACCTTTGATGTTCCGCACGGCATCTCGATGCCCACGAAACGGGGGCTCTCCAACATCTACGCGATCCACCAACCCTCGCTGCTTTCTCCACAGGTGTGCGCTATACCACCGCATGGCTAAACCAGGTCAAAAGCAGGCAGCAGTGGAATTTCCACCAGGAGCTCAGGAACACCAACAGAGATAAGACCATAGAAGGGAGTCCGATTTTACTTGAATTGGAATTGCAAACATGGAATTTTTCCAGTATCTCTGCAAGGGGTACATCCAATTACCTCTGCGGCACTAACCCACTCATATATATGCTCCACTTAGGTCTTCAACGCAATAAACTAAATGCTATGACTCACGCGGTGACAGTAACGGTGTACATACACGCGCACTAGAACTTCATTACGCAGACTTCAATTAAAGGAAACGGTAAATTATGCACCGGTATACTCTCGTTTCCAATTATTCCGTGTATTATTTAGAAACCTTGTCGGTCGTGCGGATGAATTGCGGTTCGCTTGACTAGTCCTGCGATTAATTTTTCATAGACACTGTACGTAGTTGGGTCGTCAGCTAAAGGTGTTGGGGGGGAGGGGTGGTCTGGATTGTGTGCGTGACGCCCTCCTGCAGGTAGGTATAGCCCTCCACAAGGTGGTACAGCAAGTAGGACATTGACTGGGCATGCGACGATTAATCCCAGCCAGCAATTATGTGATTTGTCACTTGCGTTGCAAGCGATTGATTTTGGTACATTAGCTCGACATGCGCACATCAAATCGCGTGTTGAACGTACACATTGTATAAACGAGCACAGGCAGGCTTGGGCAGAAGGGATGACAAACGGCTACAAAATTGATGCAGCAGATGCAGTTCAAACAAATGCCAAACACACACACACCGAGAAAACAAGTGTCAATCCACAGTAAATTGCCACTAAACCCTGTGGAACTATAAACCACGTGTTGCTCGACTCAATACCCACGAGTAGCGGATAAACTCATTAAATCTATACCCCCTTGACAGGGGCATACCCTGTTGGTGACCTGAAAAGGAAAGACCGGTGCTAGCACAGATTAACGCGGGCCTAGCAGACTGAGCCGGCGACTTGCCAGGGGGCCTCCCTGCGGCACAGAGCGCCGGGAACGCCACTCACCGCATCACAACAATCACCGCAACAATGCTAAGGGGGAAAAACATTTAAATAAATGGGCTCTGTGTTTTTAAACACCGCAAGGAACTTTTCACCGGCGCTCAACGTTTTGCTACATTGTTCCTCATGTGATAGGCCTTATTGGTGTCGTGATACAACACAAAGTGTCCGTTAAGGAACCTGCGCAAAAAGCAGTGCACCACCCTGTGCGCCAGCTGGCCAACGGCCAGCATCAACCCCTTTGTGTGCGCGATTGAGAGAGAACAGCTCCCACAAACGGATTTCCACACGTCTCTCGAGATCCCTGTGGATCTGTCGGATCCTGCAGTAGCAGGCGCACCGTGAACAATCCTCACCGGGGCTTACGGACCGGGCCGTGTCTTCCCGAGCCGTGGTCTATCCACTGCTGGCCATATCATGTGCCCGATCGGAGATAAATATGCAACTGGTGGCCGAAGTAAAGTAGAAGAGGAAGGAGATCACAATTCCCATCTGCGTCTCTATGCGTCTAAGTGGGTTTACCATACGGCCCATAGTTGTGGTTGCATGGCCACAATCGCCCTGCCGTGGCTCGTCTTTAATTTCCCACTTGAGACCCAGATACGAATGTGGAATTTCACCACCAGCGCTGGCTCGGAGCTCCGACTCTCCCGAGCCACCCGACGTGCGCTTCTAAGCGACGTGCCTTTTTACGAGCACCCGCATCCACGCGTTACCGAGGCACGTACGTGATCGAACGCCCCTGGAACACGACGTTAAACCCACCCAACTGGTACAAAAACTGACACCTTTATACAAGGGATCATGTTTGCAATAACCACAACACAAGCAGTCAAAATGCAAACAAAAAGAAACAACTCTGATAATGATAAGCACTATCCTCGAAGTTGATTGGTCCACACCCAAGACAGCTTTTCTTAGAGCCTAGTCTCCATTGGTGTTGGACCAGATGACGCCAAAAGGAGTACAACTCAAAAACAGCGCACTATCAGAGTATTGAGAGCTCGGGGTAAGCATTTAAACTATGAGACCTCCTTTATATATATGGCAAAATATAGTAATAGGTTTTACCCTTTCAAAAAACCTATTACTATATTTTGCCACTGGTAAAGAAGGTCTCAGTGTAAATTATTTTAGTTTGCATTTTGACTGCTTGTGTTGTGGTTATTGCAAACATGATCCCTTGTATAAAGGTGTCAGTTTTTGTACCAGTTGAAAGGGTAAAAACCTATTACTATATTTTGCCACTGGTAAAGGAGATGTCTCATAGTGCTATACCCACCGTGCGGCAGCGGTGGGTTTAAAGTCGCGGTTTTGGGACCGAGAGGAGGGGGAGTGGCTTCGACAGCTAACGAATTCAACTCCGTTGGCAAGCGGCAATTTGCGCGGCGTGATTGATTGCGAGCACGGGAGGAGCCATCGAAGGAGATGAATACATTTTGAGAAGAGCGACCCCACAACCGCCCGCTGTCACGAGCACGGCAGCGCCGTCCACGTGACACAAAGTCACGATACAAAAGCAGCCATTTATTTAACATATTGTAGCGAGTCGTGTTCCGAGGCACACGCGCAAGTGAGGTTTAAAAAAAATAAGAATATTTATTAGGGCACATTGCCTTCCTGTGCCCATAAACGAACGGAAAGGAAGCTTCTGTTCAACTCCGGTTCACAGGTACAGGCTGAGTGCCGCCGTGCGAACGAACGGGACGCGCTTTTTCCCAACCGCATATCGGAGAATTCTCTCGCCAAAGTCTCGTTAATTAACCGCGTGGTGATTGTGCGAGGCGTGCAGGCAAGAACATCAAAATAGCATCGGGGGTCCTCTTGCGGGTCACTCACTGCCCGTGCCGACAGAGCCCAACGCGAGTGCAGGTCACACTCTGGATAGAGGGATTCTGCCAGCTGTTAACGAGCTCTGGAATAACGTGGCACGATTCAACGTCAAATGCACGCAAGCTTAAAATACCGGTTTATGTAGGAGTGTAACGATATACCGCACTCCTCCCCCACCCACCCCACCACATCGATTGGAAAATCGATGAACTGTCAGGATTCAAGGTCACTATTAAGGATTAATTGTTGTTATATCATAGTTCAATTAAATTACTGTAACATTCACCGTAGATTTTTTTACATTTGAAATTATTTCTGTTTTATTATTCTGTGTAGTGCAATAAAAAATACTTGGATGTGATCCAAAGCCTGACACTGCCAATGAAACACAGAACTGCTGCTGAAATGTTGCACTGCAAGAAGGCCATGTGGCTGATGGGATGTGGAAAACATGCTTCAACTGTTTGATGTGGAAGTACAGATATATGCGAAGGAGGCATCTCGACTGCTTTATTGATTTAATTGGGCATAAACTCCGTGACGACACAAATTTATATTTTGTGATGCGTCTCCAGCGGGTGTGTTCCAACTCCAGGCCGACTTGACCTCAGGCATTGCGGTGAATGCAGTGGCCTCTCGTAGCTGCAGGGGTGATGAGAACTAATTATAAACAATACGTACAAAAATAAAATCCCCCAGCGATCGTGACACACACAGGTGCCTTCGATGGATGTGCCGTGAGATTAAGAATCAATATTACTCGATGGATAGATGCATCTCTGACACCGCGAGCCTTTTTTTGTTACAAAAATGTTCGTTATTTTATCTTCGGGGAAAGAACGAAAAACGTTGCACGCGTGTGCAGGGGAACACGTAGCGTATGTACAGTATATTTATTCCAAGCCGTCAAGCGGCTTCATTAATTTATAGGCCACGAGACATTAACTGTAAGAAGTTTCAACCATTAATCAGTGTGACCTAGTTTCCACGAGACTCATAAGAAGTTACATTTTCGAAATTCTTTACAAATTTATGTTTTAAATATATTATAAAAATAAAATCCGCAGTAGAAAGGTAGGTCAGGTCAAGAGAGACAAACAAAATATACTTCTGAAATCGCATGGGGGGGGGGGAGGGAGGGGGGTTTGTTGAACTTTTACGTTCAATCAAGCTGCCACTGCGTAATTGCCTTTTCACATAGCCATCACATCGGGCCTTGCAATGCCTTGACAGTTATTGCTATGGACAAACTGTGGCGCAAAACAATAAGAACAACAATTTGTTGAAAACAAAAGTTTCCTAAACGCCCCCCCGACCTCCGCCACCTCCATCCTTCCCGCAGCGTAACAAATCAAAACGCATCAATAATTTTCACAGAAATGGCCTCGTTTTAGGGCTTCGCACACTCGGCGGAAAATAAAGCGAAAAACAGCGGCCGTACTTGACGACAACGCGTCGTTTGGAGAATGACAAAAACCAAAGGAGATTTTGTCTTTTTTTTTTCGCCGCACCAAACGAGAGAAGCGGTGGCCGTCGCGGCGACGCGGCACCGCGACGCGATCACCGTGGGAACCCGTCCCACGGCGGTCGCGTCGCCTGACATGTCGGCCATCGGACAAACTTAATTAAGTGCTTTTGGGTCATTCGCGGGGGCCAGATAATGGCGGGTAAAACAGCGGGTGGCGACAGGCCGTCATTAATAGTTACGGCTCGTGTATGTATATGTAAAAGATTGCACCCGAAATGAAATGTGTCGTCGCTCCGCCTTGCAGGACGGATGCGGCGGCCGTCTTTGTTGAGCGAGTTGCGTCGCGGACGCGTCGCGGATGCATTAACGCACCGTCCGTGGGCCCGTCGAGGCGTCAGATATTTTTTCCACCGGTGCCAGTGCGAGTATCTGTAAATTCGACCAGTTATGCTGCACAACAGCGACGGGCGCGACGCTGTGAGAAAAAAAAAGATTTGTATTCACACTTTCCTGGATCTTGCCCCGAAGATGTTTGACTTACAGTTTCAAATGAAACGCCGCATCTCGTTGCTCAATTTGGTTGCTAGGATTATTCTTCGACTTACCGGCGAGCTCAAAAACGACAGGTAACAATCACCGCGTGACAATTTCACTTGCTAGGCTGTGTCGGGTGGGTGGTGGAGGGTCTTCACAATATAAAATTTGATCAGATCACTGCCTGGCCCCGGCCAACAAAGAAAACAATTACATCAATCATTTCAGGCCTTGGATATTGGAAATGTTTAGCACATCACAAAGCCGCACTGTATTTCACACACGTACGGGGCGAGGACAGACGGAGGGAGGAGTTTGGTTACATCCTGACGAGGGGGACTTGATGGCGTGCCGAGGCTTGTGGGTGCCATCGTGGCCACTTGGGATCCCTGACCCAGCCAGAGCCGCCACATGCCAGGCTAAGTGCAAATTGGGCATGCGATGCGTCAGTAAACAAAAAGTTGGTTTCTTTAAACGGCTGTTTTAATTCCCCTACGGTGTGAGTGCCTGTGTGCTCGCGCGTGTCTTTTGATTTTCTCTCCGTTTTTTTCTTTCTTTTGGCCTAACGTCGTTTTAACCGTTGACTTTCAAGCCGGCCGGCAACTACCACTTGGGATCCCTGAACCCAGCCAGAGCCGCAACACGCCGGGACAAGGGCAAATTGGGCATGTGACGTGCCATTAAACAAGAAGTTGGATTCTTTCAACAGCTGGTTCAATTCCCCGACTGTGCATGCGTGTGCTTGTGCCTCTTTGATTTTCCCTCCATTTTTCCTTCTGTTGGCCTAAAGTCGATTTCACTGTTGTCTTCAAGCCAACCGGGAACGTCGCAAATACGAGGAAAAGCGGGGGGCGGGAGAGACTAAAAATAACGGGGGGCTCATCCAGCGCGACCCCGCCCACTGCGAACCCAACAACGCAGACAATTATAATCCGGTTATTATTTATGAGCGTATGGTGCATGGGAAAACGAGGTGCGGGTGGGGGGAGACAGGGGAGGAGGGGGGGGCATTGTCACGAAGGAAATCAAGGAAAGCCACCGGGTATACGCTAGGACCAACAACAGTGTGTACTGTATACGAAAAGCATTACGTAATGGGCAGCGTATTACTATTCTGATGGCTTTTGAAAGCCAAGGTGTCACTGTGCACCAAATCATAGCAACGTTATTATGTTGATTGCTAAACGCGCATCCAATCAGGCACGTAGAGGAGCGATGCTTATCTTAGGTTGGTGCATATCGTGTGTCATCTGCTCGTGCACTCCCTGTCGCTACTCGAGGTGATATATCAACCAGAACGTTCAGTGGATTCATGCATGCGTTGAATCACAAAGCCGGTGACGTGATACATGGTTAAACCCTATGGACAACTCTGTCTATATTTCAGTCTATGCGATGTTATATATTGTCGTTTATGTATGCGGGTGACAGTCTGCTGATCCTTATCTCAAAAATTCTAAGTTACTTGCTGGTCAAATGAGCAGAGGCAGTGCTCATCTCCTGGTTATAGCCTTGAGGCAGTAGCGTAAATTCCACATTCCTATGACGGGGGTGAGTCTATCCATCGGACAGTCACTGTTGAATGCCCCATGAACTCATTTTATTGATGGGCCAATTCGACCCTAACCGGGATTTGAACTCGCGACCCTCCCATTGCCGCGTCGCTTGCTCTACCACCAAACCGTCTTCCCAGACATGCACGCATCCCTAACTTTATATATACACACACACACAGACGTGCCCCTGTTTAACTGCAAGGGTGCTATTTGCCTGTGAATCTGATTTCTGGCAAGAACGCGCGCGAGCCGTTTCCGTGAACCGGTGACGGAGGCAACACGGCGAGGTGCCGCGTTCCGGCTGCCGAGTCAACAATCGAACCGGCGTCCCGCACGTGGATCCGTCGCTCCAACTGCAGCTACGCAGCGGTAATGTCCACATCGCCATTCATCGCAGCCGGCCCATGCACGCAGCCACGTCCATCTACGAGAAAACGATTCTACAAAATGAAACTAAACTAAATATTTGTTTTTTAAAACCAAGTAAGGCCCACTGAGCTGTATAGATTTTTTTTTAGAAGCGACCTGGCTATCACAAAAGATAGCTGAACGAAGTGGCTTATCATCACGTGGAAGTTTACGGCAAATACTCTATACGCATGTTTCGAAAATGTGGAGGGAAAAATCAGAGAAAAATCCACGCGACCACGGGGAGAGAGACAAGCAGATTCCAAATATACAGCAGGCGTCACAGGGTTGGGATCAAACTGACGACCTCCTGGAAACCAGGCGAGGTAGTTAACATCTCGGCACCGTAACACGGAGGGTGTCGAACGCGTTCCGCGAGACCGCATTAGCGGGAACGCTGACGAGCGCGGAGGAGCAGATAAACAAATCGACAGGACGTCGTTTGTCGACGCACGGCGTGGACAGCTCAGCGCCGTTAACAATGTCCAGCGGGGACGGTGCGGGGCACGACCCGTCGCGTCGCCCAGGGACTCGCGCGCACCGCCCATTGTCCGCAAGAGAAAGCCGTCGTGTGCCCGCCACCCGATTACCGAGCCATAGCGCACATTGTCCTTCCTTCATCCGAATGCTCCCCCCAGAAATCTCATACGAATGAGATCCCCCTGGGAATTGTTTAAAATAAAATATAACTAGAGAGATGGAAGGAGCAGAGTTCGATTGCCGGGCGTGGCTAACACCCGTGGCGAGCGTTAAATCCGAACCGGTCCTAGACATACCCCTACCTGCCCCCCCCCCCCCCCCATTTTCATGAACCTACACTGACTGCGTGGTGAAGAATGGTCTTTGTATGCGGGTGACATGGAGTGGGGAGGCCATCATCCTGCAGGGGCTTCATCAAGGGATCTTTACGATCAAGCCTCTTCAATTATTTTTTTAAATATTTTCTTGCTGCTACAAACTAATTTCAGTTTCTGTTAATCACACACGCAACGAGTAAACGCGGGAGACCAATACGTTAATGTTTTTCTGAGGCGATGGCTCTTTTGTTTCCATGACAACCACTGGGAAAGTCAAGGCAACCTGGGTAATGAAATTTAACACCTGGAATAATCTCGGGTGTCGTGTCTCCGTAGCTGTTATGCACTTGTTGTGTGCGTGTGTTTTATTGTCGTGCAGTGACTTAAATGCATACCATTAACGCCAAGCAGCAGATGGGTTATACCAACTATAATTCCCATTAAACAAAGCAAGGGGCTGAAGGTCACTGGCTTATCAATTAATGGACAGACTTGCTGATGTGTTTGAGGGGCAACCGAGCGGGGGAAAAAGAGGATTCTGCAAAATGCGAGTCGGCTCATGGCTGCGTTCGTTGCCTCTAAGTTGCGGTTCACAAATCCTTGTTGAGCCAGCGCAGGGCCCCGTGGTACGGGTTGTTTTCCACTGCCTATCTGCAGTGCCGAGCCAGAACCAGAACCGTGCTCCGCCGGCATCGATCGCGGTGCAGATACTGGGCTCCGTGCCACCCAGTTACTCGATTATTCACGTATTTATTTTTAGCGATTGCTTTCCTTTCCAATACTTTGCGCTCTGATCGTGTTTTTGCGTTGTTTGTAAACTTTCTGACCTGCCCCGAATGGACACCTGTGAAAAAAAAAAAACTCCAAAAGCTCATTGGATTTCTCCAGGATAAATAAAGATTGCGATTGCTGTAAAAATTGCTATCTTGGCTTGCCGTATGATACGCCAACGTCCATCTGTCGCAATAACGGCCGAGTGCTTAACATATCGTGTTCCCGCGTGCTAACCCACGCCCCTCTCCATGTCTAGAGTTGAGTGATACATTTGACGACGCCGCTTTTAGAATCCGTATTGGGAGTCGCGTGTCACTTTAGCGTTCGCGTTCGCCATCCGAGACCACTCAAGAGCCGCCATGATGTAACGAGAAATGGTTCTCTCATTTCAGAGCGCGGTTCGCCATGGAATAAGCAAGTTGCAAGGTGGAAAACTGAAATTGTAATGTTTAGCGTTTCCGTCAATCTGGAGGTGATCTGCCCGAGCTGATTTAAACATTTAGTTTCACAATCTTTTCTGTTCTTCATGCGATACAGTTGTTTTGTTCCAATTTCTATATACACTTGGTTGCTGTACTTTATTTTATTTGTTTTGCTTTTGTTACGTTGGTGGCCCAGGTCACGTTGGCAAATGGGAGTCAACCTGGTCTCTTGAGTTCCCACCGCATGGTTCAACAAAATGAGGTTGTGGGACACTCAAATAAGGAATTGGCCAAACATTCTAGGAATCATTCTCCCATAAGTATAAAATACGAATGTGCAACGACAATTTTCACCGATTGATATCCCAGTGCGAAAAATTAAAAAGTTTCGCTTTTAGTTTAACAGCGAGAGACTCGGCGCGCGTGGGCCGCGCTGCCCAGCCTGCTGGCGCAGCTCGGCGCAGCGCGGCACACCGAGCTCGGTACACACACCGAGCGCGGCACACCGAGCGCGGCACACCGAGCGCGGCACACCGAGCGCCGCCCACTCGTCCTCGACACCGACGGGCCGCCGCGGCGCAACTCCGGCACACAGCCGGCATGCGGGGGGCGCGGGGGCGGCAATTTCAAGAAATCAAACGAGCAGGAGACAAGCACCCATCATCCCAGCCGAAAGAGCCCAATGCTTTTAGGAGGCCCCCAAAAAAATTATCAGATTATATCCCCATGCAGCCACCATTCACAGGAGTGCTCCTCGCCTTGTTATATTTCAGCTTTATTTCACTTGACGCAATTTTCCTTTGACCTTTTTTTGTGCCGTTCCTCCTCCCTTGCTGCAGGAGTGCTTTTGATCGTGCAGCTCTTTTGGTGACAAAAAAATAATAAGCTGCTCGGGGCTTTCAAGACCGCAGCGGCGTGGCCGCGATGGTTAAATGAACGCGGCGTCACGATGCGCTCACGGCTTTGGTGGCCGCGTGGCCGAGTCTCAGAGCATGCCGTCGGCGTGCGCGCGGCTCGGCTCGCTCCTGGCGCGGTGGTCAGCGCACTGCGCCACCGAACCAGGCGTGGTCAGTGGCGAGCGACATACAAACCCGCACTTGGGCCTCCCGGAGGTCGGCTCAGCCGTAAATGAGTACCTCGTGCGGTGCATAAAAACGGCTGCACTGGGGAGCAAAAGGCGGCCAGGGGAGGCTGTGGCCAAACCGTCCAATCTACGTTCTGTCGTGTGGTGGTGGTGGTGTAAAGCCGTGGTACAAAATATTAGTGAGTGGTAGTGTAGAGTAGTGGTGTAGAGTGGTGTTGCAGAGTGTTGAGCATAGGGGAAACTGAGAGGCTCTGCCACGCGCATACGTGGTCGGGCCGTGCGTTGCCTGGCACGACGCCCGACGCTGTACACCACGCGCTGGGGAGGTTAATCAGGAACCGAATTGACATCGAGCTCCCGTCGCGTGGAGCGAAACACGTCGGGACATCGTGCGAAGAAAACAACACACGGTACGATCCCGACACGCGTCGGAGCGCCATACGCGCACAACTACAAAAAACCCACGCGCGCTCGCGAAACGTTGGGGAGAGCGTTAGGATGCGCGTACCGTTGAGCAGATTCTCGGCCGTCACCAACGCCTGCACCTCCACCGAGTGCTTCGAAGTGTAGGTGATGTGCGTCGCCACGTGCGCCACCTCCCCGATCAGGATGGGCGACAGGAAGTCCGTGCGCTCCACACGTGCCAACGCCGCCACGCAGTTCTCGTGCTGGCAAAGACGGGCACGGGCAGAGTCGTGATCGTTACTTCCGCAACTCGGCAGTTACCGTCGACGCGTTTGCCTGCGTCACCGTCGCCTTCGCGATCGTCTCGACGTCATCAGCGCCATGACCAATAATCGGTTACCTTTGCAGTGACCGGCGTAATCGCCGTCATCTGTGCCGCTATCACAATCATCGTCGTCATCCGTGACCTGCCGCCCACTCTCAGCAATCATCTCAGTCGTCATCACATCATAGTAACAACACCTTCATTCCTCATCATCATCACCTTCATTTCCTGTCATTTGTCACCTACATCTTCATCACTGTCATTGCAATCATCGTCACTACCAGCACACATCATCACCATCGTTATCTTAGTCATCGTGAATACATTGCGAACGCTTTGTCATCGTGAACACGTCACCCATTACCTGCAATATAAAAATGAAAGTGGCTCGAAACTAAGCATGTTTAAAACAGATGCATACTCTTTGGTTCTTTCGGCAAAGACACGTAGGTTTAAAAATAATAAATCACGACGTTTCGATTGCAACACAAGCAACGATCGAAACGTCGTGATTTATTATATTTTATACCTACGTGACTTACCGAAAGAACCAAAGCGTATGGATTCCTGCAGTCACGAAAGCTTCAAATCAAAATAGATGCATACGTTTATTAGCATAGCAAAGGCTAAATTAATTGCAATAGCATATACCATTTCATAAATGCTACTCGATTATTCAATTACCCTTGACAATTAATTCGTAACAACACACACACACGGACACGAGTAAAGCGGCATTTTTAATTGTATTCACCATTTTATTCCATTACGTTATGCTCATTAGGAATGCACTTTCGTTCACAATCGCCAATTAATCTAATCAGTCTCCATCGGGGCACCGTCAGCTCTGGTGTGAACGCTAGCGCCTAGCGCGCACGCCGCTGTGCCGTGGCGAGCCACCGACAATCGACACTCACGACCCGGTTGGTCAACCCCACCCCTAACCCTGCCCTGGCCCTAACCTTAGCGATCGGGACTCCACCATTCGCTCCCAGGGAAATCCATTGGCCAAAACGCGAGTGGCAATAATTCACAGGATGGAAGGTCCCCGTTAGGTCGTTTCCACTCCAGACAAGGACGGCTCGCGCAGCTCACATTATGCTGCTCGGCCGATGTACACGGAGCTCGTGGTACGCGGAGCTCGTGGTAAGCGATTTAGATATATGACGGGGGGGAAGGGGGGGCATTAAAAGTCCCGTGTGTGGAAGAGCATCATTATCCGTTGTCAATCGTTCTCTTTTAATGCAGCGTCTCAAGTGAGCCCCCGCTTGGCTAACTCGAGAGGCGTTCAGGTTAATTCGATCCCTAATCCGATTCTAGTTAAACCGTCACAACCGTTGTAACAAAACTCAACATAAAACATCATAACCAGCCAATGTAACACTTCGTTGATGAAGATTACATTGTGAATCGAACAATGAATTGAGTAATTCTAATAATAGGTTAATTGTTAATTTAAACTAATAGAACGCAGGGAATCGAATAAGCAAACCTGAACATGAGGGACGGACGATACAAACGAGACAAAAAAAAATAGATTTTTTAATTAAAAACCGTTACCACCAATTCATCAGAGTGCTGCGAGCAGACCGAATCTGTACGTGCCTACGTCATAACAATCCAGCCACGGCAACACGAGGATGCGGTTCTCTTTTCAATCTGTGTCGACACCTAGCGGCAGAAGGAAACGCTGCGAGAACAACACTCCACGTCCCAGCGGCCACGACCTTCAAGTTGCATTCTTCGCCGTCTTGCAGCGGAATGTTAATGCCTCCTCCTTCAACAAACCCCCAGTTTTGTCCGCCCATTAAATTCAAATCCTTTGTTCTGTCACATCAATCAATCTTTGGCATTTTTGGTTTTACGCCTGTTTGCTTTCTAGTTCCACTGCAGTCTTTCATCAAATTCCCCCCCCCAACGCCCCCAAAAAGTGTTTTTTCTTTAACTATCAGTCGTACATTTATTTCTTTAAAGAATGTTTTCAGACTTGAATTATCATTGAAAACAGGTGAAGGTCAAGAGGTCACCATTAGCCGATGCCTCGGATGACAACCACACCACCAACTCGCCCATCGCTACCTGCTGCCCGATCCCTCAGCCGTTGCCGAGGGCGCCACGGTGGCGAGATGTTATCTCCCTCGCCTGGTATGCAGGAGGTCGTGGGTTCGATCCCGACCGATGCCTGTACATTTGGAATTTGCATGTCCATCTACCGGCGGTCGGGTGGATTTTTCTCCGGGTCCTCCGGTTTGTCCCTCCATGTTTAGATACGACGTCGCGCGTTTAGAGTATTTGTCTGCTGTACATTTCCACGCAATGAGCTGTTTCGTCCAGCTGCTATCACTCGTGATGGCCAGGTCGCTTCTGGAAAAAAGCTACATAGCTCAGTGGGGACTTACCTGGGTAAAATGAAAAATTGCTTATCGTTTAGTTTTTAGTATAGTTGCACGTCGCTAACCTGGGCGAGGGGGGTTTGAGCTCGTGTGCTGAGTGGTGGTGGTGGTGGTGGTAGGTGGCTGGTAAGAGCACTGGGGAAGAGCAGCGGTCCTCTCCCAGTGTGTGTGGGAACCAAGCTGTGAACAACTCTCCCCTCTCCACTCACAGCCTGCTGTAGGAATTCGAGACATTTATTTGATTCAGAAATAAACATCACCGGTTTCTTCTCACCTGTACAACTTCAACGCGCACTTCAATGAGTTCTACCTAGCGTGTGCAGTGTTGTTGCTCCATTAACATCAGATGCAACGACAGCATCGAGTTTGCACTGAACGTGCACAAACTGTAAGCAATCAACCTCTCACGCGCAACGATTACTTACATGCATGCATCGTAATTGCAGGAATACATTTTAATCAATGGATTTTTTGTGCGGTGAACCTGACGGCCTGAGTTCGAGTCCCACGCCCCCCGGATAACGGCGAAGATTACCAGTGATATCTGAACCAGGTCCTGGGTCTCCCCCGTCTCTCACTACCAACCCACACTGACCGGGATAGTGAAGTATGGTCAAGACAACCGACGTGACCAAAGACTAGGTGGCCATTAACAGTTAATCCAGCTCACGTGCGAATTGACAATTCATACGATGCACTTTTAAATCTAGAATTAAATTTCATTTTATAACAATTGCTTTTTTGTGTTTAGTCTGTTGTCCTTCCCCCGCCCCTCCGATTAGCACGGTTGGCTACGTACGGTGATAAGTTCAACATACATATGTACTAAATTGTTCGCGCAGACTGTGAGTTTAATCTAGTAGAGTGTATGTATTATACACAGTACTTATATGGGACTCATGATGGTGTGGCAGCCAAGGAATAGAATACACCCGAGAATTCATCTGCCAGGGAGATGGAGCGATGAAATCAGCTCGTGTGCACGTCCTCGGTGGAACATTAAGAGAGATGGCAGTTCCTTGGGGGAGGCCTTCATCCAGCAGTGCATAGACTAACGACTGTAAAGTAATTAAAGTGAGAATTGGCGATGCTATCTTCACAACCAAAGGACCCAGTAGCCTGCTGTAGTGCCATCTCCTGGACATCTCACAGCGAGAAAGCCTACAAAAGCATTGAATTCTCAGGCAGTCTTTGCGACATGTCTGATAGAACCGAGTAGAAAATTAGAGTCATCTGGAGAAAACCCACGCAGACGAGAGGATAAGTCTCAGGGGTGCGGACAGTTTCACGAAGCACATTGCTGCTGTGCTGTCCTCTGCTGGCCGTGTCGCAGTATAGCGGCTTTGGGGGGGGGGGAGTGTTACAGGGCTCTCTGCGAGGGCGCAAACCCCTTGTGTCTGCCCAAGCGCCGGATTTACCGGCACGCACTACCGGGGGCGGCCACGCCAATGTGTAAATTTGATCGTGGCAAGTGCTAATTGAATGCATAGTGAGCGACGGCCTTTAATTTACACCGCCGTCTTCACGGCATTAGTCAAGCAGCTGTTTCATTAAATGCATCGCTTCCCGTACGAGGGTGCACCAGGAAAGCGGATCTGTAATGTTTACACACCGAAACTTGAGGAAACAACTTTAAAGTTTTGCATACTAATTATGTCCAGGATTGCTGGCCCAGTGGTTAGCGTCCGATGCTCTGGACATGAGTTTGATTCCTAACCACGGCTAATTGTGCATGACTCGCATCGTGGCTGGCGTGATGCATCATGTCACATTGTACTGCGAGCTACATGTCCATTGTACATAGTTCTGGTTGTTTATTATCCATGTCGTGTATAAAATAGAACCGATACTGTCCCATGCAACCCCTGTAAACCCTCCCCCCTCCCATGTAACGTGCTCGCTACCGTCCTATCAGCTGTTTTGCGCGGGTTGCCATAGATAAAGAAGCTTCTTAGCTCAATGGACCTTCTCGGAAAGTAACTGACTGTTAACATCAGTGCCGAGCGATGTCTAAACTGGCCCTGGGGGCATGCCCACTGGCCAAACCACACTAACGAACAGGGTGAAGTATGGTCAAACAACTCCCATGACTGACATGGAATGGGAATACCTTAATCCAGCAATGGATTGACAGAGGGCTGGAAACTATACAATTTTTGACCAGACATTTAGATAACGCTTTGGTTACTATGTTATGTAAAAGTGCACAGCATTCAGATGCCACTCGTGTCTGTGCAAGTGGGAATTTGGCACCAAATGATGAATTGTGAGATACGAGACACTGGAATATTCATGCGCGCATGAACAGTCTTATACACACTCCATCAACTCACATTCAGAGATGGAATATAACAAGCTTGCACTTTTACATCAGATAAAAGTAAATACCTGCCCAAGTGTTTTAATGGACTCGTGCCAGGTTGAAAAATGTACAATGTGAGTGCAATAGTGCGAACAGCTTCACTGCCTGAGATGAAAAATTGGCAAGCAGTGCATTACGTTGTGTCTGGGGATTGATTTTTGAAAGGTGACGTCCCAGTACAAATATCTCCTGTCCACAAAAAGCAGTGGACACGTTTATTTAATATGGACGGTAAAGCATCAGTTAGTGCTCAGAAGATGTGAAATTAAGGGAATCGCGAAATTTATCACAAAATGTTTTTTTCTGTGCAGTCATGGGTGACTGGGAAAAGACCATCATTTCGTTCCATCCCAAGAGCCTGCTTTAATCACGCGCGACTGAAGCCAGATTTGAACTCAGAATCTCAGCAGTGTCGGATTAGTGCTCTGATACGTGAAATTAAAGGAATTCCAAAATGCATCACAAAAGTTTTCCCGTGCAGTCATTGGTGAATGGGCAAAGACCATAACTTCGTTCCATCCCTAGAGCCTGCTTTAAGCACGGGCGACTGAAGCCAGATTTGAACTCAGGATCTCAGCAGTGCCGGCGCTGCGCTCTGACAGGCTATTACCAAGCCTTCTGATCCACCTTAAGCTATAACCAAACCTACAGACCTTTTCCAATCCACTGCAGAATTACGACATCCCCATGCCGCATCGATCACGGAGGTTGCTTGACCGTACTTCACCTCACCACACTGGTTGGGGCGAGTTGGTTAAGGGGGAGATGCGTGCCCAGGACATGTTCAGATATCCCTCGCCAGTGGCGTTAGCCGTGGCCGTTACGCGAACGCAGGTATCCAGGTCCGCAGCGTAGCGCGCCGACGACTGTGAAACCGCTCCACCCTCTCTGACCTATGCCGGTGATTAAATGCTCTTGGCCCCTGTAGGAGTTCACGGGCTGCATCGCTGTAGCCGCCTCGCAGCCAAGGTGCGCCTGCCGGCCACCTGTGCACGGCGTACCTGCGGCTTGCTGTTGCAGTGCTGTGTGCTGATGATGACGCCGGCCTCCTCTATCATGCGCAGGATGGTTCCGCCATGGACGGTCCCTGCAATGTTTGCATCATCCGGACGCATTATCCTGGAAGGGAAAAAAAAAACATAGTTGACTCACTCGGTGACGAATATTTCGTATCTCGATAAGTTGTTGCATCGCAGGAACCCGAGGGATGGAAATTGCTTGGGGAGGAGGCCTTCATCCAGAAGCGGATTTATCACGAATCATGATGACAATGCTCATAATCTCCCGGTGCAGTGGCGTTGAGGATCCAGTGCTTTTGACGCAGGGGTTGGCGGTAAATTACGGTTTATCAAATGTTGAGATGTATTATGGCCTTGAGGAGCACAATTACACTTTGACACCCTTTCTTCGCAACACTTGAAGAAACCAGCAATGTCGTGGATGCTCTCGGTGAAATGTATCAAACATTGAAAGTTCGAAATGGGAGTATTGTTTCTATGTATCCCAGTGTTCCTGTGCTTGTTCACCACGACTCAGACACCATGACTCAAACAACACCACGACTTGGAACCAGGTGGGAGCGGTGTGTGCAAGTGGTCACCTATCCAATCTGCAATGCCCCTGGGGCTAAAGACATCATGCGGGATGATTTAGGAGCTGTTCAAGGTGTGGAGCTAGAATGTGTCTCCCACACAGGACTCCCTTAAGGTCACAATACACTCGGGAAACTGCAAGGCAATCACTTACGCTAACTGTTGCGGGCAAAGTGTTTGCCTTTTAGCGACTGCGGCTATATGGTATGCCAATGGCATGTAGTGACAAGATTTAATTCTAGCGAATAAGAACACAGTTGGTTGAAAAATTCGCTTGGTGGACAGTGATTGGTCTAGAGAGCTCACAACCTTGAGTTGTCATGTGACCTCCCCCTATGATTTGAAGCCTCCATCGAGATTACCCAACAAGGAGCAGAGTGATCGGATTTGTCCAGAATTGGGCAACTATTACCTTTAACAACAGACCACGGAATGTCCGGTGACAAATGCCACATGATCGAAAGAGCGCATCGTGGCATTTGCCGAGTAGACAGAGTTCATACCTGGACACGTGGACCGGCATCTTTCTCGGGATGGTTCTTTGACAGATGTTCACTTGAGCGAAGACGCTGATCCGTCGGCTGAGACAAGTCCGTTGCAGCAACCGCGTGACGATTCGAACCCTGCGATGGGAGCGAGACACACGGAACGCTCAAGTAACATAATTTCTGACGAACTCTAAGCCGGCGGAAGCTGATCTGCATGGAGCGTTGGGATGACACCCCACATAAAATTAGCAATATAAAAAAAGCATCTTGTGAGTCTTAATCTATGGCAGGCAGAAGGACTCAGAAATAATCGAGATATTGCCATCTGGCCCCATGAGATTAAGGTGAGACTAACACCGCATTGTCATTGTCCGACTTAACAGAATGTCACCGATTGCCCACCCGCTGAAAAGGATTCAGAGAAAAGGGCGCAAGTCATTCCATGTCTGGCCCACAATGAGTGAGTCACAGTTCCAAGGGCACTTACATTGAGGGCAGCCTCCTCCCCAATCACCGCCTCCACTCCCCCAGCCCCTCCCCACCCCCTGCCTTGGCATGCTTGCTTGTGTTGCAGTAAGCAACACGAGGAAGCATCCTGTGTTGGCATTAAATAAATGCATTCAACAGGTGTTACATTGTTCATCTCACTACATTCTCTTTAACTGAGGAGATGAGAGCGATTGCAACAGGCCCGTGTGTGCATGCGCCAAGTGGATTATCACATCGTAGCATCGTGAGAGGTCATGGCGGTTTGGGGAGTCCTTCATCCAGCAGTGGATTGATCATGGCTGATGATGATGATTATTACGACCATCCGTATATGAAAGTAGTCACTGTGTAATAGGAATTGCCAAAGCCATTTAATTAATAATACGTACTACATATTATTTAAATGTGTAGTACATTATTTAAATGTGTAGAACTTATTATTAATACATTTGAGGATCAGGTGTGGCGGTCGCGGACTCCAGGATACAGTTTTCTACTCCTCTAAAGAGCCTCGGCATCACACTCGATCAGAGCATGTCATTTGATCACCACGTGCAAAATCTAGTCAGGTCCTGCAATTTTCATATCAGGACTCCAGGACATATTCGACCACGATCGAGCCGTGACATAGCCAACATGGTGGCGTGTAGCATATTATTGACAAGGCTCGATATTGCAACTCACTACTCTATGGGACATCTGGGAAAACATTACCAAGCTGCAGTGTGTACAAAATTCTCTGGCACGTGTCGTGAAGGGCACTGCAAGATCCGACCGTGTCCATCCGGTGCTCGCCGAACTGTATCGGCTTTCGGTTGCCGAACGAACATAAAATGAGGTCGCACTCATTTACACACACCAAAGGTGCTTACCACCAATGAACCACAATACCTTGCTGATCTCGTCAAGGAGCCCAAACCATCATGCAAACTCCGGTCACCCTTGCAGCAGCAGCAGCTTTTGGCTAGCCATCGAACAAAGACGGTCATCGCATCGCGCGCTTTCAGATGCGCTTCTGCGGCGATAATAGGAAGCCACTGGAGATATGCACTTTTAAATCATATAGATTTAAAACCGATATCTTTAGAACTGCTATTTGCGTTTAGTTTGTTGTCCTTCCCCCGCACCTCCGATTAGCACGGTTGGCTACGTGCGAAGCGAAAGAAGTTCAACATACATAAAGGAACTGAGTGTATGAAACAAATAAGTGAATGTGCTGCTCCTTGGACAGTGTGTACAATGTACACTCTGTTATCTTTACAAGCCTCAGGTGTTTATTCTTTGATAAAAAAAAACTCGTTTACTGCATGCGATTTGGCAACTACGGTCTGTCTGCGAGTGACAATCAGTAAACACGTGCTTTCGAGAAGCTCGATCGAGGAAACAAGTGCCTGCTTGCCTCTGACCCCGAGACGCTGCTGTGGCAAAGCCTATGCTGTGTAATGTTTAACATAATGTATAAGGTAGTATATAGTATCGTAATTGTATAGTGAATATACAGCAGTGTGATATACAGTAGGGTGGGTAGAATAATACATAGTGTAATATTACAATGTATAGTCTAAGGTATAGGGTGGTGTATAGTAATGCAGTATATAATTTAATGTTGGGTTTGTCTATGGCAGTATATAGTACGGGGTAGATCCGTGTGATCTAAGGAAAAAGTTTAGCTGGAGGCATATTATATTTTTTGCGACGTAGAATTGTAATGTATGACTTACTGTTAGTAGCTCAGCTTATTGGAGAGTATATTTAGTATATTAATGATATTGATGTAGTTTATATTTTAGTTTCTTACGTGGTGGTTTGGCTGCTGCAGCTCCTATTGAAATTCCTTCCCTTTATTACTGATAACCCTACCTCCTCCCTTTGTTGCTGATAATCCTACATAATGCAAGGGCATAATATGACTTTGAGACCCCCCCCACCTCCTACGTATTCCACAAGTAGTGACTAATCCCATATCTGCATTTTTCCATAAATATGCTAAATTCCTGTTGATATGCAAATTCCTTTGTCAAGGCGCCATTCCTCCCCTAACCCAGCTTAAATATACGCTGCCAAGCTTGGTGATGTTCATTCAGACGCTGTTTTTCCGAAAGACCTGTTCTTCACCTGAGGACGGCTGCTTTGCGTTGTGGCCGAAACGTCGTGAGAATGGTATTTTATGATGTTTTATTTTTTATTATTTCCCTTCTACGTGACTTTACCAAAAGAAACAAGAAGATGAATCCCTGCAGTCACGAAAGCTTTAAATCGAAAAATAAAGCCTATGCTGTTCTTCGTTAAGCAGCCGCTGTTGACTCTATACCAGTGGTTCTTCTTAGCCTGGGACGCACGCACCCCCTGGGAGTGCGAGATGCCCTTTCTGGGGGTGCGAGACATGCCAGATATTTTTTAGAAGGTAAATCATCGAAAACACAAATGAAGCATGGGCACGTCAGTACAACTACTTTGTTTCATCGAACTCCTATGTATTTATTCACATTATAATAAAAAAATACGATTGAGAACCAAAGGGGTGCAAGGCTGCAGTAAAGGTTAAGAACCACTGCTCTATACGAAAGCGGTGGAAATTCCGCATTCCCAAGACAGAGGTTAACCCGTTTCTTGAAGAACACAAATGTTGATTTTTCCAGAAGGTGGTGCAGCTGAGTGCTATGCTCCTTTTTAAGCAGCTTGAGCAATTAAGGGGGGTTTTAGAATGAGGTTACATTTGAACCCAAAACAACTGGAAGCGTTTTTATATTCTAAAAATATATCCAGATCGATATACAAGGTGGATACCTTGTAAGATACAACATTAAAAATCTAGGGAGAAAACTCATTCCTGCGGAGGGAGCTGGTAGGAACGTTGGGTTGCTCGGTCAATGGCCAGGGTCAACAGCAGCGTGGTGTATGTCCGACTGTGAGGGCGGGCACAAGCCGGCTTGAGTAGGTTAAACGTTGAGTTTATAAGGGCCCCACCCGGCCCCACCCGGCCCCACCCGGCCCCACCCGGCCCCACCCGGCCCCACCCTCCCACCCAGCCTCACCCTCCCCACCCAGCCCCTCCCCACCCTTCCCACCCTCCTCTCTCCACCCAGCCCCACCCTTCCCATTTTTGGATGCACGACGGACGGATGCAATAATCCCCTGTGGGCTGGTGTAACCAGGAGGTTCCTACCAGTATTATATTGATGACATTATTTCAAAGCCTCTCCATTTCTCCCACCAATCACAATGAAAATGTTAAATATTATAACACTCTCGTGATATACTTTGTCCAAGATAGCCGGTCTGATGTGCTTACGACAGTCAAGCATGCATAAGTTAAGGTCACTGATATGTAAGGGAGTCATTACAAATGAGTCTGGTAACTATAAACCGATCACATTGTATACCCAACATGCCCATGCGCTGAAATAAATTATGTAATTAGTACGTTACCTGCAATGACATGTGGATTGTAAACATTGATATCAATAAGGGAAATGGAACAAAAGCTGGAGATTGTACGAATAAATATGCTTAGAATTACATGGAGAGGCAGAAATAGGACATACACAAGTTAAAGGTGTTGAGAATTGATTGTTAACAAAAGTGGGCTTGAGTAGGCAACGCTACGAGAAGATATTGATAGTTTATGGTTGAGACTGGTGACTGAACATTGTGAAACATGTCGGCTTACACATTATGTACATGTTGTACGTGCGACATGAATAAAACATGTGTGCTGTATGAATGAATATTATTGATCATGTACAATGCTCTCTTGCAATGGTAGGTTTTGTTCTGCTTGGTATGCAGGTATTTATTGTGGTGGGGGGGGGGACTATACTCTCTTACCAAATCTATCCATAAACATAATTCCAGAACCAAAACTATTTTATGTAAATACATGTGTAGTGACATAGAATGGGTCACTATGGCGGGTAAAGCTGGTTACTGGCAGAGAGAAGGGGATTGGTGGGTGTAGCAGCCCGGTCTGCTCGCAGGGCACGTGATAGGCCGGAGAAAGGGATGTAGGGCAAAGGTGATGGAGGGGACACGTGAGTTGGAGCTCAGAACCTTCTGGTAGGTTCCAGAAGGGGGCGTGGCCGAGGGTGGAGCCAGGCCACGCTGGGGGGATAAAAAGGAGGTCCCGACTCTGGGTCGGGGCTGTCGTCTGGAATGGAACCCGTCGTGCTACACAAGTCTTCGTCCTCATCTTCACCTCCTCGGCGTTGTGGTCAGGCAGTGTGCCGGCTGTCCTGACCCGAGTGTAGTTAGTCCCCGTACCTGTGGTGGCTGTAATAAACGAGTGTGCCTCCTACGATTAGTGTCTCCGAAGTGACTCACTAAACATGTAATAGGATACATCTGCCACGACTCTGGGTGACTCCTGTTATCATCAATAACAATATAATGTGAAGTCAATTGTTGATCCACTGCTGGATGAATGCGTCCCCATGCTATGGTTGGTCATGGGGACTGTTTGACCATACTTCACCAAGCTATTCAGTGTGGGATAATAAAATAAGATGCAAGGACTGGTTAAGAAATCACATAGCCACTGATGACAAGCGTGACTGGGAATCGAATTCGGACCTCTGGGTTCAAAGCACAATGCCCTAACGACTGCGCCACCACTCCACCCCACACGATACGCTTGACTGCTATCCACGACTTTTCCAATCTTCCAACGCTTTCGGTATTACTCTCATCCAAAATAGAGTGTGATCTAACAACCAGTGTCATATTTGGAGTCGCTGTCCTAAAAAAAAAACTCTCAAACAATACCCGTTTGTATATCTACATTTCAAATCTACGGAAAAAATGTTTCAGCCGGGTCTCAAAACTGGAAATGTAGGCTTTTCAGACGAACAAAAATCCTACGCTATGTTTGCATTCAGCAACCTTCCAAACCAACCGACACAAACTTTAGCAGAGGAGAGGGTTCGCAAACGAATCCGTTCTGAATATTTGCCCAAAGACACAAACATTGTTTTTTTTCTCTCTCTAACCACAAGCATACGCAACTACGGTCCTTAGATCGCAGAGGTGAGGTAGAATTTGCACCAGTTAGTCAGTAAGTCACTCTCTGCCAGCAGTGTCACAGCAGAAGGTGCATGTAAAGCATTGGCAATGATTCAGCATTTCCATAAACGCCGATTTAATATGCAGCAGCACAAGTTATTTTACGTGATGCGTACTTTAGACTGGTGACCAAATATACAGCGGATATATACGAACATGTGTTTAAATGCTGGTTATTTGTTACACCACGACAATGTTTTAATAAAACACGGTTCCTGTTACTGGCACGCCGCTGCACAGGTAATGTTTGTCTCATGCAGAGACCTATGGTGTCATATGTCCCTAGCGCAAGTGCAGATTGTACGACCGATGCTGCTGTATTCTCTGTGTTTTGTGGAGTCCAAAATCTCTAATTACAGTTTATTGATTTATTTTGATATAATCTCAATTTAATATTAATTTTATTTCTGTTAAGTAAAAAAAATATTAATTTTTTTACGTTTGGTTTTATTTACGTTGCTATTCATTCGTTTTTTTATTGAATAACCCACTATCTGCACTCTTTAACTTATTTTGTTTTATTTCATTTCTACCTACGTGACTTCACCGAAATAACCAAAGAGTACACATCTTCACAATATTATTCTACTTATGACTCAGACTTCTATTGTATTTAAACAGACTTTTAGTAAATGCATTCCAAGCGGACTCTCACTCACACATTTTAAACAGACTTGATCCTGCCACAGAAATGTAGAATTCGCCAGCACAAATGTCCCAAACTCACGACCCGACCAATGGCCCCTCGTTGATTTCCGTGATGACTGCGCCCAAAGCGCAGCGAAAGAGGTCACGATCACCCTTGCAGCATTAAACCTTTCAACATTGAACACAAATCTTCGCATACCACAACACACAATAACGCCGCAATAACCCCCCCCCCGCCACAAATAGCAACATCCACATTCAGTCGCGATAAACTCAGCACAAGGTTTACGTTGGAATGTTAGGGCGCGTACATACATGGCCGTCCTTGGAGCTGGAAGAAAGTGTGTACTTTGTAACCTTGTGAGTCGATCTCTCTAAGACAAGCCCGAGTTGGTATCAACGATCGAGCTTCCAATGATTGGACAGCTCCCCTTCACATTACCCAGCGCGCACAAGCGACCGCGGATGGTACGGCGCACCCGATTGGCCAGTCCCCCCCCGCGAGCGGCGTCTCGGCCAATCGCAAACGGCGACGCGGAGCGCGTTGCCTATCCGATGTAGGGAATGCAAAACTACCGCCTCACGCACTACGGCAAAGAGTACAGTAATAACTGTAATGCAGTGGCGTGCGCCTCTAAGCCCCTTTGCGTTTTGTACGGCGAAACGGATTACAAGTATTAGCCTAAGCCCTGATTTCACTCGCAAACTCCGACGTGTAAGCGCGGGTCAGACATTGCGAGCCTTAACGTTGCGCGATGCGGCCACAATTTAATTTGGAATGAGGCCACCGCCACTTTCTCGATTCGCGCGTGCCGACAAAATGTTACGAATGAAAAAGCAAAAAAACGTTTGCCGAATAACTCACAAATGTTTTCCTTCAATAGAACATGCAATTCAAGATCACAGTGATGATTATTATTATTGTGTATTCGTTGTCAACACGACAAGTATTAAACGGGCGCGAGAAACGCCGCGCCTCGACCCGGTACGTACCCTCTCGCGTCTTCCTTGTGTGCCGGTGAAAACGCGTTTCGTATGTCGGGAGGAGGGCGGCGGTGGGGGGTGGGGGGGGCGGCGGAGGAAAATAAGAACGCGTTTCGGCTTCCGTAGGAACGTGGCTCTGTCGATGCCTGGACGTTGCTTTTTCCACTCGTTGCTTTCCACTCGTTTCTTCTCGACACGCCCGTGTTGCTGAACTTGTTTCACCTTCACATTCCGCGAGCGTTCCTCTTGCACAAGCTCCACAGACGGCTCGACAACAATGGACATTCACGTCGCTCATCCTCGACCAGTTCATCAACCGCCCACCCGCCATGTGCCACTTGCACGCGCTCGGCTTAACCAATACCAGAATCGGAATATTTATAGACTCCAGGAGGAATCCGATGAGCTATGAAGCTCTTTATCTGCGAGTTTACATCGACAAACAACGTAACGACAACTGCCATTCGCGACGATGATGTCACAACTCGTGCCAGGCTGGGTGCGCTTTGAAGCCACTTCAGGTTATCTGCCGGCAAGAGGTCACGGGACAGACCCAGGTGGCCATGGGTCGTCTTGAGATGCACCCATTGTGCAATTCCGCTATTGTTTATTCTAAATCTCGCGTGCAGCCAGGCGTTTCCTCACGCTCCAAGCATCCTACGCTTCCTGCGCAGTAACAGTTTTGTTAGGCACGGTGCAACTTTTCATTTCCTGTAGATTTTCACACAGGACTTTTATAAATCCGCCTACGCCGCAGTGCCCAGCCAGTCGGATATGTGACGCTGTATTGTACGTTTGTCACTTGGACCACAATACTGTACTCATTTTGGCCGTCTGTTTAGCTCACTATAGCTGTCCAACCCTTTGCTCTGGGCATTTGGACCATGGGATTTAGCCACGTTAGGCAATGGGTCAGAGCAGAGATTGGTATCACTTAATGTAGCCAAAATAATGTCTAATAAGAGTGAATTGCTTGATAATAATCCACTCATTTCAAATGGTCATCACTTTACTCATTGTGATTGGCCATGTAAATAAATTGCAACCGCTAAACTTAAGCCACCTAGGGTGATATTGACAAATATCTGCTCTACTAGCTTTTTTGCCAAAGGACGGGTGTATATTGCAGTAAATCTGAAATATTCAATAGAACAATTGTTCAGCTCATTATTAATGATGGGAGGGGGGGTTGCCCCATGTGGAATGACATCACCCGCTAATGGTTATTGGGGAAGGGTGCGGCATGTGGAGTGACGTCACCCCCTCATGGTTATTGTGGAGGGGTGCGGCATGGAGTGACGTCATCCGCTCATGATTATTAATGAGGGGAGGGGTGCGGCATGTGAAGTGCGCGACCTTGTGCATTTCTGTAACTTTCCACGTGGGCATGAATATTAATGAAGGGGGGGGGCTCTTTTGCAGTGACGTCACGCACGGATGCAGCACTGCTGCGTCGATTTATTCTTTACCGTCACTTTCTGTAAAGAAACGTCATATTTGAAGCGACTGCGTAATAAACTATTTAATTTAGCTCGACCTTCCTCTGCGTTTGTGTAAAAATCCACCCATTCATGAATATTAATGAGGGGGAGTGGGCCTCATGTGGAGTGACGTCACGCGGGGGTGGGCCTCATGTGGAGTGACGTCACGCGCCGGACGGACAGACATTTTTGGGTGATTATAGGTATAATAGACCCATGGACCATTCTATGTGGGGATAGTGGTTTTCAAATATCAAGGCAGGGAATTTCACGGTACAACACACACACATCAGTGACCTATTACAAACGTGGCATGGGAATTGTATTTAAATATTAAACAAAACAGCTAACTGCTTGTTCATGAATTGCAAAAAAAAAATCCTCTGGCACTTTGGCAACCAGCATTCTGTTTAAAAGGGCATATTTTCCATCACGAATGCATACTATTCCCTGCAACAATGGGCTGCCTTTTAAAACAGGGCTGCATCTCGTTTAGTGACGCTCCCCCTTATAAACATTTCACGTAACAACCCAGTACAGTTCTAAAAAAAGGCAAATATGCCATCCACAGTTGTGTGGCATTGACACTGTACAGGAAACTTGAGGCAAGGGATGTACTGCTCAGAGAGATCCAAACGGGTTACTAATAATCGTGACATGCTTACCGATAGCACAATCGCGACACAACTGTGATTAAAAAATATGATGGGCAGTGTTCGATTGGCCACGATTAATACAAACATCCTGTGTTTGGGTGGTAGGAATTTGAACTGAATATCTGGCGGTACCGGTGTTGTCTTTAACTTATCCATATACTGCACAATTGTGATCATGGACCTCGGCTGACGAAGAAATGTCTCCGGGTTTTGTCTGCGGTGGAAAATTTGGCAACTCAAATCTGTGCATAGTGTATAGTTTAACATTAATATTAATCATTGATTTTAAATGTCAAAGTGTGTTGTCCACCCTCCTCCACCCGACACAGTCATCCAAATCAAGTTGCCATGTGAACAAACGCGTCAATTGTTATTGCTCGGCCAAACGGGACGAGAGATTATGACAATGTTAAAAGAACACCAGACGAACATTAAATACTCAAAAACACAATTGTTGACCGTTGTGGAACATGCCTGCCAACAAGGACGTTCAATGTTTGTTGATAACATTCGTATTCTATGTAAAACGAATTACTGTTGGTCAAAACGAATTAGAAAACCGATTGACATTGGGATGAATAATTTCATTTCAAATGACTGCGATAGGCTGAGTGCGGCTTGGAAACGCATTATAAAGTAATCCCATCAAAATCCCAATAGTGTATTAAAATTAATTAAAAACTTAACACATTATATCATGACTATTCAGTATAATTAACTAGTACTAAGCTGTATCACCAAGGAACCATATGTACCTTTACATCAACATATCCAGCATCTTTATTTTAATAAATGTTATAATCTGTGATTGCATTAACCTCTTTGTATCACTTTCTGCTGCTTGCGCACCTGCATGGGAGTGTAGATGACATCACGCCACCGATTCAAGGCCTCGGAGAAGACTTACACAATTCTGACAATCGCCCGATTATGCAATTTTGCAACCACGAGCGAAACGTGGGACCACATTGTTAAATGTGTGTGTGGATTACTCAACAAGCCGTAAAAATTCTGACTTTGGTTCCACACAAAATTGTCTCGCTCTTGACAGCTCACCCACTGGTGTTCGACCTGAAGCCGCGTGCGGACATATGTCCGTATTTCAAAGTGTAACCAATCATTTTAATTAGTGACTTCTCAAGACTGCTAATGTACACACGCTCATGCCATCATGTGTCCGCGGGTTTTTACCTCCAAAAGACTTCAATAAAAAAACAGAAACTCGAGAATACTTGCATTTATTTTTAATCATTAAAATCAATGTCTAAGACAATTGTTTTGAAATTACGACCGCTTTCTACAGAAAAGAAAAGTACATTTCATGTTCCGTTTGGAGGTACATGCATTATTGACAAAGGAGCAAACGAGGATAATCTACGCTAAATGATTTGTGTACAGTCGTATCATTGCGTTAGCTATATAACACAGTGGAATTACAGTAACTGTCTATAATAATTATTATTATTATTTCAAGCTTCTTACACACACAGCGGAACAGTTACAAAGTGTTCTTCATTCCAAACACCGGGGGGGAGGGGGGGTTTGCACAGTTTCACATTAAAAAAAAATCTTTAATTGGGCCGCTATATATTTTTTGTACATTTATGACTTTTTTTTTACATTATGTTACAAAAACACTCAGTAGCACATCATAGCACTAAGTTTAAAAAGCACCTTTGAAAGTGGTGACAAGTGAATGTGTATCTGGCTGAATAACAAAACAATCTCCCAAGAACACCGAATAATCTCTTCCCTTAATTAAAACAGTTCACTCACAGACGACTCATTACACGCCGTCGTAGAAGATTATGGGGAACGAAAATTTACAATTAAACGTAAGCCTGCCTTTCCACGCAACGATCGAGCAATACTTTTGCATCCTCAATGTTTTACAGGCTCCGCTAATGAATCTGAAATCTTATCGCAGTCCAGAGGTTCTTAATGACATTACAGCAGGGGGAAATGGGGGTGTGGACTGATAATTATTATTTGAACGCGGGGAAACACGACTGTTTTACATTTGTTTCAAGGAACTTATGACAGAACAGCGATAACAATACTTCACATGGCTATTGGTGTCCGACAAGATAAACATCTCAGAAGAATCATCACGGAATCCTGTAGAAGGTTTACAAAGACTTTAAAAAAACTTGGAATTTGTGCATTTGTGGCTGGCGTGAGTTTCTCGGTCAAACGTTGAACTGGTCGAGAGAAGGTCGCCAACACGTGCACTGCCAGGAGTCTGTATCCTTTATTTTCCCGGCAGAACTTCGCCGAGTCGTGAGACGCTTTATCACGGAGGGGTTTCTCTGCATGGCGTTGTTTGGCCAATTCCAACAACGATTGTTTGTTTTGTGTGTGTGTAGATAATTCTGAAGTGTTATGATTTTATCCTGGAGGAATCCGATGAGCTATAAAGCTTTTTTTTCAAAGATGTCCAGTAATTTCACAGATGTCCAGTATAAAACCCAAAGGTACAGAGAGGGGGTGGGGGGGTGGGGATAACTCGAGTCTCCACAAATATCGATCCAAGTATCCATTTTCTGTACTTTCACATCCAGGCGACAGTGTGACCTATGCGGCGGATTTGGGAATTTCACGAATTTCAACACGATTCACCAACCCTCGTCTCCAAAGCGCTGAATGCATTTCGCAGGGCCCTCTGGATAATTAAAACGTAATTTCCGGCATACGTGTAAATGCAATGCAGTTGACACATGATAGTATTTTCTCTTGTTTGACCGCCACAATATTAATTATCGCAAAAGTGTGTTCATTCATGTCTACATGTTTAATTCATAACAAATAACACAATTTCAACCGATGAGATGCATCATTTATATTTATCCTCAATATGTACAGACTTGTGAATTATTAAACAAGCTGAAAGCATTTATTCCAGACAAAATTCACTGAAGCATGATATTTTTAACTTTGTATTTTACATTATTTTAAGATTTTATACGGGATGCCACGGTTGACTTCAATCTTCTCGTTTAAAAAAAAATGTCTTGCTTCAAAGCGTTTACGTATTCACTCCGTAACAAGGGGTCCGTCAATAACTCTCTTCATAAAGATGATAAAATGTGAACACAACTTGAATATAAAATTGTGCTGTTAAGTGTGACTTGGCCTATTGAAAACTGCCCAACACTGATCAAAGAAAGGGCTGCCCAAAACAAGGGAGACAGAAACCTGAGCAGAGAGGACTAATTGCAAAGTTGAGAACGCGGTGAGCTTTGGCAAGCTCCCGTTAGCTTCTGTACTACTAATCAAAGATTCCTACGGGGACAGATGCATGCTGGAGAGCCTACGTAACTCGCGCGTGTCTTGACGTTCTCTAATCTGTTGAAAATTGCCACAATATTTGTTAAATATGAACGGAGCAGAGAGGCCTTTGGGTTAGTGGCATACATCAGGGCAGTTGTTACGAGAGCTGGGATTTGACACCAGCAGCAATCCCATCCACCCATCTACCACCAACTCAAAGCCCTCCCCCCCTCCCCCATTCAAACACTCCCTGACCAACCGGGTCCATCCAGACCTCCTTGGCATTCGGAGGGGGGGCATGACGCGAACGCACTGGCCTGCCGATTAAATCAGCCAGTGCTGAACACAGCAACGGCCCCCGTGTTCACCTCCCAGGCAGACATCGCGCGACCCCGCTGGGCGCACAGATGAAGCTTTACGCGTGCGACTTGGTCGATGGTGAAGGGAGTGGGCCTCATGCAGGTGAGTGTCGGGGGAGGAAACGGGCCACAAGCGCTGGCACGAAAGCAACGCCGATTGAGCAAGAGGCAAAAAGAATGGCTCTTAGCCAACAACACAAACACCACCCGCATGAATTCCATACTTTGAGCATTTCACTTTGTGTTGCGTTTTCATTTTAATTTACTCAAAGTGTTTTATATATTACGTAAAAATGCCCCCATGTCAGTCTTGGGAGCTGTGTGACCATACTTCCCCATGCTAGTCAGCGTGCAATGGTGAAGTGGGGGAGGTGGGGAGGGCGGTGGGCGCGCGTTGGGGGTGCCTAGAACCGAATGAGACACCTCCTCCGCCACTGATGTTAGCCACGGCTGGGATTCAAACTCGGGTCACCGGGCTCACGGCGCGGTGCGTGAACAACCTTCGTGCCCACCGCAGGCGCTTCGAACGCACGAGGATCTTACGTCGATTGTGCCGATTGTGCTGATTGGCGGTGCGCCGACACTTTTGACTGGCAACGCTCGACAGCGAACGATTGCATTGCGTGCGGTGAGAACCAAGTGGCTCCTCTGGCTCTCCAAGTTCGTCTCCCTCGAGTGGCCCGAGTCGCGATGAAGTCGGCTCTCCAGAAAACACGGAACGTCGGGTCAACGTTGCCCCAACGTTGGCATGTTGACCGGGTCGTGCCTGATGGATTGTTGCATCGCAAGACCGTGAGAGATGGCGACGGACGGCTTGGGGAGGCCTTCATCCAGCAGTGGATTGGTCATGGCTCAGGATGACGATGATTAGTATTGGAATCTTTGTCCTGCCTACCGGCGAGGTTTATCCCAGTTCTTGGCTGCACTTGTTTTTCACCGACGTCAGAAATATCACGGGACTCGCCACCTGCGATGAGCACGGCTGGCTATGTACGGTGTGAAAGAAGTTCAACGTACGTACAGTCCACAGAGAGTATAGGAGGATGGCCCGCCATGCTTCGTCTGTTCACGCGCCGTAGCAAAGTCAGCATTTTTATTTTTAAAAGTGTTGTCAACCTTGATGCTTGCTCGCCGCATCAGCATTTTTAAATGGTAATGAGAGCAAGCCGTGCAAGGGGAGTGAATTCTGAGATAAATCCTGCAAGCGTGCATTTCAGCTGATGGGACGTTATTGATCGGAGCGATGTAAAAGTGTAAAAAAAAACTGAACGCAGTTGCTGCAAACATTAAACTCATTTCGCGTCTAAGGTGGTGGATGATATCATATTTAAGGTACCAATTAAATGTCTTTACTATTTGTCAGCATATGGATATACATGGTCTCCGCCATGGGAATGTGGAATTGCTACCACTGCTTAAGAGCCACTCTCATTACAAAGTAGAGGTAGGGGGGGGTCTTGCCCCCTTGTTTGAGGCGAGGCGTTTACTATTTTAACATAAATGGATTCTTGAATCTATCCGTGCGGAGTTTTAAGTGTGGAAGTTGGGTTTTCACCAAGTGGTCCAGTCTCGGTGCCACGTGTCCCGCAATAAACCCAAACACATGTTTAGTGGGAATTGGTCAAACATCCTCAATGCAGGACCCTCCCTCCTGTAAAGAAGTCTTGAGGCTCGTGGAGGCTTTCTCGGATCGGTTGGAGGTGCTGAGAGGTGTTTTTTCAGCACATAACTTTGACCCCCCACCTACCCCCACAAAAAAAGAGAATATGCCAGTAATGAAGGTGATAAGGTTAATCTCTAAATTACCTTTTGTCTAATGTACAATGCATTGCATTACAAGTCGGAATTAGCGTGGTAAAGTATGAATGATGTTATGTACACAGTATATACCTGATAAGAGGAGACAGGGGAAGAGTCGTCTCAAACTCCGCTGGATAAGAAGCAGACTGAGACGGCAAATTCATGTGAAGCCTGTTCTGTTTTCACATCGTGGCCTCGGCCCAAGAGAGCAGGAACGAGTAATGTAAAAATGAGGTATTTAGCAACAAAAAGTGAACGTTTTAAAACACTTTATATATTAACAAACACAGGTTAACTGTACAGAGGACGGAGAAACATTTAAATAATAGGGATTTGTGTGTGTTGGTTATGTTTATAAAGAGAAGCTACGCATTAAGGAGACGTGAAAGCTGTCCTGTACCTCAGCCGTGTGGAGATTTTGTTGTTGATATAACCTTATAATCAAATCAAGTCTAGATTTTAAATGTCTGATTTGGCACTATACGCTCACGAGTTTAACAATAATAATAATAATCAAATGTTTCAACACCAAAAAAAAACACACAATCCATCGTAGTTTCCTTTCATGGTGACGTACGGACGAATACAAGTACAAAGCACACCGAACGAAAGGCCGAACCCAGCGCACGGAGGAAGACGGACTGAAACACTCCCGCGTAAAAGCATCTCCCGGACAAATCATCCGGTGAACACAACAACAATAACAAGCATGATTGTCCCTTTTTAAAACAAACGGTCGCTCGCAACTTGATTCTATTCCCGCCGCCCGAAGATCACCATCCATCCATCCATCGCCCTGATCAGAACGACGACGCAAAGACAAATCACGTTTGGTCCCCAAAATATAATGCAGGGGGTGGTGGGGGATGTTTGCATGGTGCTTTGTCGGCTAGTTGTTCAGAGTGATTTTTGAAACCGAAAAATGCATCGATTGCCAGATGTATTATAACTGCCGTCATATGAACTGTTGCGTGAGATTCATCGTTGAGATTTGTACGTTTTATTTTATTTGTTATGAGCGATGGATCACAACGTAGTTGCGTATTGGCTTAGTACGTGTTACTTTTCAGTTTATATATATGTACACACACACACATTTTTTTAATATACAGTTTACGTATTATAATGACACTCCCTCACAAGTCCTTTGAGGAAATGTATAAATATTAGGAGGAACTGCCTTTTCATGATTTAACCAACCGTACTGTGTCTCTGCTATATTCAAGGCAAAAAACTCCCCAGCATTTTTCATGAAGGAATTTTGACATTTTCTTGCGTGTGCTTACGATAAGCACTCCCAAACGAAATTCGTGTTCGCCGAAAGCGTGCAAGGCCGACACAGACACACACACACAGACGGACACACACAACAACTTTACACGCTTTTGGGTAGCGGATGCAACCCTTGTGAATGTGCTGCCACATCTTTATATTTCACACACACGCGCACGCACGTGCGCATGCGCGTAACAAAATGTGTGTTTCCAATGACACTTAAGACCAGACGACGCCATAAGATGCGTCTTGTCCTCAATGAAAACCCGTTGTTGGCAACATAGGCTCTTAATAAAGCTCATGGCCATCGGAATCAACCCTCCATGAGAAATTCTCACTTACAAAAAACCCGCGTCGAAATCCCATCGAAACGGGGGTCAGCCGAGACCAGTGGAGCCTTAACCCCCCACTCCTCGCCACCTTCTGCTACATTTGGCAAATTTCTGGACAAATAAGCGCAATGTCAGCAGGAGTTCGTTTTGCGTGTGTGTGTGTGTTGCTTTAGCTCGAAGCGTACAATTACTTTTCGGATAATTTTCACGATCGCGCCGCCAGCACGCCGATTGAATTCTCGCGGCGGTGCCCCTTGACGCTTCGCTGTGCTGGGAATAATCAAAACGCGCGCAGACGAACGTCGGATGCAATAATCCGCCGACGCTCTGAGCGAATGTTTCTTTTAATCTGGAGGCAAATAGCACGAGTGGGACATCGACACTGTGATATCAATACGAGTGGGAAACTTATACACGTATATAAAAAAAAGTTTAAATTCTTTTTTTTTGTTTAAAACCGTTAAAACAACTCGGCAACCGCAGCGTTGCAACCGACATTAAAAGCCACAAAATCTCGAGGGTGAAAGAGAGGGCCGCGGCCCCCGCTGGGCTCGCTCATGCGCAATTGCAGAATCGAGTCTCTTCCTTGCCCGAACGGCAGCGGTGGTGTTTTTCCAACGCACAACGCCGCTCGCTCGGTCCCCGGGCAGCTTGGCGCGTGGCCTCGGGCCAATTCCACTCGGCGATGTGAAGGTTGAATGACGTTACGGCGGACACTGGGGGATTTGCTATAAACTACCCTGAGAGAGAGAAAGCGAGACTCGATCTCAGACTGGAGACCCTCATCCCCCAACTCAGATTAACCCTCATCAGCTGAAATGGAGCACAATTTGTAATTTTAGTCGCCACTTTTTTTTTGGTCCATTTGATTTTTTCTCTCTCTCTCTCTACAGTTAAAATCATTAATGAAACCTAATGCAGAAATGTTAAATACTGTCCTGTGTTGTAATTAAAAGGCATTTAATACCCAATGTGTCAAATAAAAACATTGCAAATCCTAGCAGGGCGTACTCGTAAGGCAACACGCTGTGCGGTAATTTTCACAAATGCTCTTTCCTTTACAGGGGGGGGGGGTCCTTAAAAAATGTCACCGAATCCCATTGGAGTTTTCCGATGCCGCGAGGTCCCATTAATGATATCGGTGGAATCCTGTAGGATGTGATTTTGGCGGAAAATCTTCATTATTTGGCCACTGTGTGCATTATAACCGTTCTAAACGTCGTGCAAACGCTGTAAAGATCTGCCCCGCAACTTTCTGGAATTGTGAAGCACAATATAAAATGTGTTTGTATATGTTTCTATATATTTATATAAAAAAAACATACGTGAATAAAAAACGAAATAAAACTGGGCCCATATTCCGTGAAGTGTGATCCACCATCGGTGGAGAATTCCCCCCCCCCCACAATTAACAAAGAAAAACTGGTGCGAGGGAAAAGTGTTTACAGGTGTCACAAATACCACGAGCACGAATAAATAACACGTTTACTGTCGCCGAGACACGAGTGTGAGTGACCGCACAGAAGAGGCGAGTGGGGGGGGCCTGGATTTGTCTTTCACAGAAGAGCGAGCGCGGATGGGAGGAATCACCGGACACCCACCCCAGCGCAGGCCGCTGTCGTCTTCACGCTCGGCTAGTTAGCGGCACGACGGCAACCTCGCACAGCGCTGCGGGGAGACTGCATTCGGTCCCCACGGTTTCACTGGAATCGTCGGCGATGGAAACAAAAGTGGGACAATCTTCCTTTCTTGGTCATGCAAAAATGGAATTTGGAAGTGCAGAGTTGGTCCCAACAAAAGTCAAGTTTAACATTGCAATGAGAATTTGCGTTGTTAAATTTTAGCTTCTTCATTTACGACTGTTACGTTTGTACTTCTAACGGAGGCTTGGGGCGTTAAAACTCCCCACATGTTTGCTGCCTCTTGTTCTTGATCGAGACGGCGATTACCTCGGAGGCCCCCCGTGACCCCCCCCCGCAGGCTCACAAAAAACAAGATGGCGGACTCGCTCACGCCAGGGGCGGCCCCCCCCCCCCTCCATCTCCGCCACTTCGTAGCCACGCGGCAACGCGCAAGCCCTAGCGCGCTGCGATGAGGCCGCACCAAGCAAGCGCGCGGGAGGGCGGAGGGGACGGACGCCTTCCCGAGACGGCTGCGAGCAACGCAGTAGGGGACGTGGTGGCGTCGTTCCAATCTTCTCGGCTCACGCTTCCCACCGTCGGACCCGGGGAGCACCCCCCGGCCACCCTCCCCTCCCCCCCCCCAGTGGCGGCGGCGGCGCGACTACCGCTAGACGTGGCTCGCGGCCAGAGCGGCGCCGTTCTCGGCCGACGGCGGGAGCGTGCGCGGCCACCCCTCGGCGGACTTGGGGAGCCCCAGGCGGCCGCCTTCGTCCTCCGACAGCGACAGCATCATGGCATACGTCTGTGACACGCACAAAGATCCCCCCGTGGAGCCTTTAACGGACTGTTGAACCGAGCGACGTGAGCGAGTAACATCGATGAATGCCGGCACGGAACACGAGGTGGCCAGCACCGCGCCCGGCTTCATCTCTCCAGGTCTGATGTTTACACACCGCACCTCCGATTGTGGATGGCTACGTATGGTGCGAAAGAAGTTCGACATACGACCATAACTTACGGCTGAGTTGACCTAGGGGAGGCTCACTGTTATTGGTCGTGCGCGAGAATCGAACCTCAGGACACCGGGTTTGTAGTGAGGTGCGCTAACCACTTCACTACCGTTCCCCACTCCCCTACATCACAAAAAGACAGCGAGAGCTTCCCGTTACCTGAGTCTTGTTCTGCCGGAAAGGAGAGGGCTGCGAGTCGGGCTCAGGGGTCAGCGGGTTGGGGTTAAAGGTCAGAGCGGATCCGCTGGGAGGTCGGAGTTCACCGGCCGGCCGGAACGACAGGCCGTCGGTGAAGCGGGCGATTTGCTCCAGGGCCGAGAGTGGCTTCTCGTGCAGTGGGCTCGGGCTGCACCTGCACGGCCGGGGGGCGAGAAGCAAGCGGCGATCACCGGCGTCACTTCTCACACGCGCCGACTCCCCCACCGAGGGGCATGGAGCGTCGATGCGTGCGGGCGCTCCCCACATTTGGCGATTCAAGTAAAGGTGGAAAGGAAACGACAGGAGGGGGAAGACAGGAAGCCATGGGGTAGGTGCGGCGATTTAAAGATCTCAAAGGGGAAGCGTCGAGGCCGAATGGAGCGGCGACACCAGCGAGTGAGAGATAACCGTGGCAGCAGTTCGTTCAGTGCCATCATCGCCAACGAGCTGACGGAAGGGACAGTCGAAAGGGACACGGGGCGTTACAGGCAGCAGAGGGCAATGCAGCAAAATGCATTGTTGTACTGTACGTCCAAGCTCTCCGCCTTCACCAACCCCGCACTGATCAGAGTGGGGTGAGGTGCGGTCAATAGCCGTGCACCATTCGCTGTGCTACATGGGGAAGCCTCATCCAGCAGTGGACTGAGAAAAGGGCTGCACACGTGCACACGTACACACACGTGCAACGTGAACGTATTTAATTCGTACACGATTAGAAACGTGTGCAGTCACCAGCGCGGTAGCAGGAAGGGGGTAATACATCCGTAGCTGGGGACGCAGCTACCGTGGCCACAAGAATGAGAAGGGACGAATGGCCAAGTGATTGCCAATGCACGAGAGTGGACAGACGGGTCCACGTGAATACTCTAAACCGGCTAATCTGGCCTACTGCTGGCGACCGCGTGAAGCGAATGTCGGGCAGGAGAACGTCGCGTGCCGTCAGGGACCAACGTGCAGTGCACATCGTGCAATCGGGGACACGATCAACGCATTGTGTCACGTTATGTAGAGCGGGGCGCATTGACACATATCCATGCCCAAGTATAAAAAAAGACAAAAAAGATTGAATTGAATCGTCGACAATAATATGATCATTTTGTAACAAAATAAAACAAATATTTCAACGCTCATGGCAGCAAGTCCCCAGCCGGCTGCCAAGAAAATATTTCCCCACCTGGCACACCACATCCATTGTTCCTCTCTCGCCATGGCTGCGGCTACTCGTCACCGCGGTGACCCTACTCCCCCCCAAAGTAACCCAGAAACTCATTCGGTGAGAAACGCGATCTCCGGTCAGGCGATCATCGAACCTCAGCAGCGACTCCGGGCTCGACGAAATGGAGAGCGGCCGCCCGTCCTCCCGGCCTGCGTCCTTGTCACCGCCGTCGTCTCTGTCGTCGTGGCGACGAGGGGACCGCGACCCCCGACCTTCGGCCTGCTCCTCGTCCTGCCGGACCGCAGCCGTGTTCTTCTTCCTCGCGCCGTCGCGCTCGCTCCCTCCACCCCTCTCGCCCCTCGTGCGCTCTCGCTCGGCTTTGGACACAGCCTCGGTCTCCTTTTGGCCGTGCCCCGGCATGGCCGCTTGCTTTGCGCTGGCGAAGAAGAGGAGGAGCAGGGAGCAAAAGGAGGGGAAAGGTTGATCGTTATGGAAGGAAGCTCTCAGCAAGCCGCACGTGAACCTTTGAGTTTTCGTTTGAAGGTTACGGGAAGAAGCTAGGCTTCTTCGTATCAACGTGCACTCATCTGAGTCAAGTCACTTTGTTTGACAAAGCACACCTCCGATTAGGGCGGTTGGCTGCGTATGGTGCGAATGAAGTTCAACACATATGCACAGGAGTATCTTCCTTGCCGGTAAATATTAGAGCTCCCTCTAGTGGAAGCATTTCCACCCGCAGTGAATAAGCAATTGCAAGGCTGCTCCCAAGTACTGAAGTGAAGCTCAATGTTAATTGCCTGTTATATTTCCATCGCCAAATAATAGCGTAACGGATACTTGAACGTATTCGTATTCTGAATAATGTCAGAAATAAGCCATATTTTTCGTTTTACATTCAACCATGCATGTAAACTCGGGGAATGTAAGTGACAAAATAAGTTGTCCGACAAACAATACGCATCTTTCTCACAGCTGTCTCTCCACATAAAAAACTACGAGATGTGTAGCAAAAAAAGCCAACCTTTTATACGCGTTTCATGTGGAGGGGCAGCTTTGGTTGGCTACGTACGGTGCGAAGCAAGTTCAACATCATACATCCATTACAAGGGAGCGTATTGCTGTAGTCAGTGCACACTCGGGCAATTTGCTTCGCCACGCGACGACCACGTGATGAAGGGAGATGCACTGCCATCTGGCGGCTTTGCTTCGCCACGTGACGACCACGTGACGAAGGGAGATGCACTGCCATCTGGCGGCCACTTCAAACGCTGCAACAAGTCACAGACCGCGGTCACGTGGCTTTGCTCGACTCGGTTAACCCAGAAGTAGTTATTGTTCCCGTAGCAGAGTACCCGACACGGTTTAGAACAACGCGCTTCGGACGTAATGTTCCATCGAGAAGCGGGGAACTATCTCCCTACTCAGGGCCAATAAAGTCGCGGGCCGTGTGGTTCCCCCAACGCACGGTGGCGAGATGTTAACTCCTTCACCTGGTATGCAGTTGGTCGTGGGTTCGATCCTGACGACTGTGTATATGGAGTTTGCAATGTTTCTCTCTCCGTGGTTTTTTTCCAGATCCTCCGGCTTTTCCCTCCACATTTAGGAACAAGGTGTGTTTAGAGTATTTGACCGCTATACATTTCCACATGATGATAAGCCACTTCGTTGAGCTATCATTTGTGGTCAGGTCACTCCTAAAAAAAGAGCTACATAGCTCAGTGGGCCTAAATTGGTCAAATAAAAAAAATAGTTTTAACAATTTATACCCCTGTGTTTAGAACATTAAACGCGTGGCACTCACAGGAGCTGGGAGCCCGGAAGGTGCGACTGCCCTTCGCTCAGGAAGTTCTGGATCTGGGAGAAGAACGAGTCGTCCCGCTCCTCCAGGATGGAGCCGACCTCTCGGTCCGAGCTCGGAGAAGATCCGGCCGTGCCTGCAGCAGAGGCGACCCGAATAGACGATCACAACGACCACGACGAGAACGGAATTCGCGTTACATCGGCATTCATTCTGTGGCCGTTTGGACGTTAGGAGGCTGACTGCATGCTGATACGGTCAACTTGCAACCGACAAGACAGACGTGGCACGCTCACCTCTCACCTCTCACACACGCATCTGACGGACCCGCTACTAGAATTACACACAAACCCTTATGCACACTTGATATAAGACGAAGACACCGATCGCCCTATAGCCTTAACAGACGTTTGGTGCAAGTGCTGTTAGCGACAAGCACGGCACACAAGGGGGTGGGTGGCCAGCACCACGTCTGGCTGCCTTTGTCTCACCGGGCACACACAACAACACAAACAACACCCACCATTTGCCACTAAGTGGCGATGACATCTCCACGGCGCCTGTGCCTGGCCAAATGCACTTTGAGGCCACGTGAAGTGTTGAAGGCTCGCTGACAGGAGGAGGTCACGGGACAGACCCAGGTGCCATGTGTTGACCGACCGAGACGACTGACAGATGCACCAGCTGTGCCCCCCTATCGTGCCAACTGGCTGCATTTTATCTGCCCGGAGCTCCGCTCGTCGTTGTGAGGGCGACTGCCTCCAACCGACCAGTAGCGGCGCCCCTTCACGGGCCTCGGGGTACACACACACACATCACAGAAGCGCGCGCGCGCGCGCACGCGCTCTCTCACCTGACACGCTGTCGGTGTCGTGCTTCTTGAGGTGGCGGTCCAGGTTCGTCTGCTGCCCGAAGCAGCGGCTGCACAGGGGGCAGCGGAAGGGCTTCTCCTTGTTGTGGATGTTGCGCACGTGCCGCTGCAGGTTGGACGAGATGCTGAACGAGCGGTCGCAGTACTTGCACCTGCCGGCGTAGACAGGGGGGTCGGGGGTCCGCCAGGGGGGGGGGGGGGGGGGGGAGTCAGGGTCGTTGTTTGAGGGAGGGCGACGGATAGTGGAGCGAAACGTCGGGCGTCGTGGCGAGCAACGCGCTGGGGAGCCGTGCACGGGGTGCCAGTCAACGTCGTAGGATCGTTGGTATGGATGTGGCGAGGGTTGGGGGGGGGGGTGTGAGCGTCGTTGGGTTTCGTGTTCGAGGTAAGGTTAGGGTCAAGGTCAGCGTTGGGTCGTGTGCTGCATTATGATAGGGCGAAGGTTAGAAAGTTACGATTCGTGTTGGGTTTAGGGTTGAGCTCGGTGCTGCATTTTGAGTTCGTGCAAGGCTTAGTTTTTTAGGAAGGAGGTGAGTGATGACAGTTTATTATAGTTTTTTGTTTAATTCCATGTATTAATATTTAAATATATAAATGTATATTTTTTTTTTTAAAAATCTTGCCCCCCCCCCCCCCCCCCCCAATGTGAAAAATGAACGAGCCATGAATTAAGCTTATTTCCCAAGACGTCGCGATTCCAAGTTAAGAGACGCACGGTTAAATTATTAATATTACTTCTAAAAACGTTGAGCAGCGTACGAAATTAATGGCATTTTCTTTCTTTTCCTGTACGACACGACTCAAAAGGAGTGGAATACTTAACAAAACAAATGTTATACATAATATAAAAAAATATATATATTAAAAAAAACTCCACGTTGAAATTTAATTCAGGTGACCAATGGGGAAATTGAAAGTAAAATAATAAAACGAATGAGGGCCTCTGTTAGCCCCCGTAATAAATCAGCTCCATAACCCTGCACCAGCAGAGGCATCAATCAGCTGTGTCAGTAGCTGGGGGCAGCAGGGGGGCGGGGCGGTGTGTGGGGGGCGGTCTCGCGGGGGTGCGATATTTGAGCCCCCCCGTGCACTAAGACACGGCGCCCGGTTACACAAGGAGAATTAATCAGCGTCGTTAAGTCGACGAAGCTTTTTCCTTTTCAACAACAATCACATTTTTTTAACGTCCCCTCCCCACTCCTTTACGTTCACTCCCCCCCCCCTCTTAATTATGTTTCAACTCTAACACCGGACTCAAGTCAGGAGACACGAGGTGCCTACTTTTGAACTCCTATCGTGGTTTTTGTATTGTTGTTGTTGTTGTTGGACGTCTGTGAAAAAAGAAGAGCGTTATAGCTCATCGGATTTCCCTTCCAACCCAGCTTATATATATATGCTCCAAGCACGTGTGCTGTTTCATTCAGATGCTGTCGCCTCGACAGACCTGGTTTTCACCTGAGGACGGCTGCTTGCGTTGTGGCCGAAACGTCGTGAGAATTATTTTATTATGTTTTTTATTTTTTATATTATTACTACCGTTCTACGTGACTTTACCGAAAGAACCAAGAAAATGGCTACATATTCAGACTCTGATTTGGGAGCGTGGCTGAGCGGTGTCCCACCGTCAGCCGACGTCGGCTCAACGTCGTATTGTTTGCTGGGAAATTGGGAAGTCAATGGTGATTATCCTGCTGAGAGACAGTCTCCTGTCATGTAAACAGGAGGTGAGTGCCAATGTCTCGATATTAATGTGACCCTCTCTAGCCAGTTCATTTGCGTAGTGAAATCGCTTTGGTTTCTTGACAGTGTGCACACGCGGGCACCGCTGTGCACACGCGGGCACCGCTGTGCACACGCTGCTCGAGACAAACACAGCAACGCTCGAGGCACGAAGCGGCGCTGATCTCAACGCACAACATCTGTGAGTGCGTAGCAACGCGGACGCTCAACATATGGCGCGTAAAAATTACACACACGTGTGCGCGCGTGTGCGCGCGAAAACGCGCCACAAACAAACATCAAGACTGTGCTATTTTATTTTTTGCTGGAGCCCGAATTTACTTTAAAAGGAAGATGAAGTTAAAAGGAGCGAGTGGGGAGGAGGCGGGGGGGGGCTGTGCAATGCTGCGCCACGCAGCAGCAGCAGCCGCAACAGCAGCAGCGTCTGACTTTTTTTTTTGCGCGCGGAGATGCCAGGGATGGCGATGTCTGCGACGATAGCGCGCGGGACAAAAGGGCCCGCTGCGTTTGCGTGGCGAGGTTCGCCGCGAGACGGCCGAACCACGGGGACGCCCACCACCTCGCTCGCCAACTCGACTCCGAGCCGAGCCAGCGAGCAGAGCCAGCCAGCCGGGCAATTTGTTCAAAGCAACTTTTGCGTTACTTCAAAGCGGGACTTTCGCCCCAGCAAGCGCGCGCGCAATTACGATGAGCGATAACGCCCCGCCGGGGCTGGAATCGACGTGCGTGCGTGGCGGGCGTGTGTCCATGTCCGCAGGTCGTCGTGCCCGCTTGCTGTGTGTACACGCACGCTCCGCGCGTGAACTGGGCGCCGCTGGAATAGTCAACCTCCGCCGCTCGAGCAACGCGAGGTCGCTCATTTCTCCTCGAACTTGCTGCCCCCCTTTTAGTCTGGGGGATTCATCCCGCCCCCGCCCCCCCCCCCCATGATTGGATTCCTGTTTCGCTGACTCTTACTCTTGTCCAGGTTCAAGATCTTCCTCCTCTTCTCTGGCGATGACCAACTGGCGAGAGAGTGTTGAGTTCTAGGTCTGCGCTACAGAGTGTGTGGAGCTCTAACGAGGGTCTAGGCTGCAGATTGGTCAGGATTGTGCATTCGTGAATAAATCACTGTTCCATTTGCCTCTGCAAATGCGTCACATGCTTTGACCGGGTGGTATGTGTGTCAATGCATGGTGAGTGGTAGCGTAGTGGTTAGCGCATTGCGCTACAAACCCAGCGACCGGAGTTCAATTCCCGCTCACGACCAATGTCTGAACTGGTTATGGGCCTTCCCCAGGTCGAATCAGCCTTAAATGAGTACCTGTTGTGGTGTAAACATCTGCACCGGGGAAGCAAAAGTGGCCAGGTGTGGTGCTGGTCACCGACCCCCAAAGCGAACTGTGCCGGCCTTGATAGGTGGTCACTAACAGCACTTGCCTCAACAGTCTGTGGAAAAGCGTGGACGTGTCTAAGAGAGCGGTGGTGGCCACTATGCTGCTGCTGCTGCTGCACACGGCGGTCAGTCGGTTGGTGGATCACCGCACAGATGTCGCGAAACTCCCTCCCCCATGGGCACGGAGGAGGAGTCGTACCCTGGCTCGACAGAAGGCGGTGCAGCAAGCGTGGACTAATCGCCGTCTGTTTCCATCTGTACGGGGATAGAGCGTTGCTGCCTCGCACCTGTGGGTTTTCTCTGGGTGCTCCGGCTTGGTTCCACGTGTATAATAATGATAAACACTCATCATTAAGTGGCTGAAAACATCTAAAAATAAATTGTCCTAAGACTCGGCGTGGCTTTCCTGGATAAATAAATGCGTTATTATATTTTGAATATCACGCACGCACGCACGCTCCCATTTACGGACGAACGGCACCAAGCCCACGCCTACGCTCAACCCAAGGAACGAACTCCCAGGATCCCATCTCCCTCCCCCCCCCCTCTCACGCGCGCAAGCAAAAAAAAGCAGCAACGGACGCGCGCACGCACACGTATATATATTTTTAAAACCTCCATCTAAATTACAGGCTCAGCATTCAGAGCGTAATCAGTCGCCCATTAGCCGCAGCAAAGAGGAGACAAGCGTAACAATTCGTCACCCATGCAGAGGTCAGAACCGCCAATTTCGAGACTTCCTGCGCATGTGCTTTCTGCCGCGCCAGCCAGACAATGCCGCGCTCTATGCGCTAAAATTCACGACGCCCGCGCCGGGATTTTCGTCGGCAGAAAAGCGCCGCCGCCGCCGCCGCCGCCGCCGCCGCGGTTATTTTGTCAGCTGAGATCCATCGCGGCCCCCACGAGTGGCCGGGGGAGTTTACAGCGGCGAGAGCCGCAATGCGTCCACGTTTGTTTGTTCGCTCGCGACCCGTCGGTTTAAAAATGAGAAATAAATTTTAATTCGTTTATCGCCAATACCTTTGCTTTCGTTTCGTTCACGAGTCTACGGCTCCGGAGTGGCCGCGCCTTGGAACGCCGTCGCCATCGCCGGGACGTCGGCCGTTCTCACGACGGCTCGAACGCGACGTCGCTGGGGCGTTCGTTTGCCGTCGCCATTCTCGCCCATCTTCTCTCCTCTCCCCCAAGTTCTCATAACCACGCGCTCGATTCGAGGCAGCGAAGTGACGCTCGTCTGTTTACAACTTCATCAGGGCTGTTTGTTGTTGGCCGCTTGGCGGTTTTTTACGCCTCTGGTGCTCATCAATTAATAATGATGATAACAACTATCTTTCGAGATATTTAACGTTTTAATTTCATTTTTAGCATTGTAGAATCTCTTCGGTGTAGAGATATTTGCTTTTGAGATATATGACCGTGCATTATAATTCCTTGTGCAAGTACCTAAGTTGACATTTCCCTCAAGGATCCTTACTGTTGCAACGTCTTTTTTTTTACCCAAATCTCCCTCACAAAAAAGGAACCTCTCTGCTCTCAGCTGGCTCCTCATCGTCATCATCATTGTGCACGAAAGACACAAGTGCGAGGATCACAAAGTAAAAAAGCAGTAATGGTAGGATTCAATAACATCTGGAGAAGCAAGCAAATCGGCTACAGGACCAAAACTGACCATCTTAATGACATGCACGTTCAGTACGGCTTTGTACGCCTGCGAGACTTGGACGTTGAAATGAGACTCACAGAGATTAGATATTGGCACTGGAAATGCATTGCTACGTAAGGACACTGCATCTAAACTGGACCCAAAGAGGCATTAAGAAAAAAAAAGTTGCACGTAGAAGACGACCTGGCGATGCAGGCAAGGCTCTAAAACAGTCGAGGAAATTCACTGTTCGAGTCGCACAACGAGCGGCAGACGTCGGCGTGGACGAGCCGGACAAATTTCACTTCCGCGGGAGGGGGGGGCGCTCTCGAGAGCTCCTCCTCGTGGAGGCGCTTCCGGCAGCAGGGGGCGTGAGCGGAGAAACACTGCAGGGCTGCCGCATTTACCTTTTACCTGTTGCGAGCGGAGTGTGAATTGAACGTGAAGGGGTGCGCGTGCGCTCTCTGTCTCTCTCTCTCTACGGCGGCGGCGTCAGCCGTGAAAGCCTCAAAGGAAATGAGTGGCTCGGCACGTTCCACTTTTCTGCGGCTACGGCCGCGATGAATGGAGGGTCTTGGACTCGCGCACACATTTTTTTTGTTCAACGTTCCACTTTTTTTCTTTTTTCCCTCCCTCTCTCCCTTCTCACCCCCCCCCCCCCCGCTCTGGCAGTGATTATCAAAAGCACATTTTGTCCAGCCACGGTGTCGGGTTTAGAGACCTCGAACAGCGTGGGTGAAACCGGCCCAGGGTTCGGCGTGTTTGCGCAAACGTCGTCGTTAAAAAATAAAAAAAATCGGTCTAGAACGAGGAGCTGGGGGGGGTCAGAAACCTGTGGATCTGGAGCGGCGTGCGACTCTGTTTAAGGGCTGCTTCGTGACCGTTATTTATTAAGGGCCTCCGCCGTCTCGTATTCACCCCATTTGCGTTGCGGCTCTTAAAATATTGAGGTTTTATTTGACCGAATTCGGAAAAAAAAGTGTCTCTTCTTGAAATTTTGGTTCGCCGACTCCCTCGGCTAGAAGGTCTATCGGCCAATCGATTCGAATTTAGTTTTCAGGAGGAGATGGACTCTCACTGCTAATTACAGACATTTAATTGTTGCCCGCAGTGCTGTGCCAAAGCGCCAGGTTCATGCAGCGAACGGACTCGTCTGGGTTTCACAGCGAAGCGTCTCCCGTTGCCGAGACGCGTGTCTCCTTCTCCACGCTGCGATGGCGGCACTAACCTGTACGGCTGCTCGCCCGTGTGCGTCCGTAAGTGACGCGTCAGGTTCGCCGACCTCGGGAAGATTTTTCCGCAGTATCTGGCAAACGGGAATCACCGCCGGAAAGAATTAATGGAGGGCGCAAATAGTTGAGCGCACTCGCACACACACAGAGCGAAATTAATGTTCACAAGCAACGGAAAAATACGATTCTGTTTAACGAATTACAAAATCTACTTCTGTTGGTCTTTCCACATGGAAATATTCACGACTATAATGAGCCAAGAATGTCTGTGTGTCCCGCGCATGACGTTACTTCACATTGACCAGCCCCCCTCATTTATAATCATGAACAGGTGACGTCCTCCAAATGAACATCCTCCCCCTCCATTAATACTAATTAGCAGCTGACGTCACTCCACATGGGGGGGCAAAGCGCCTCCTCCCCCCTCCTCAGCGTCAACTTACACCCCTCACTACAAAGAACCCTCACGTCACGCGATCTCCGTAACGCTACTGAGACATCGAAGTAAAAAGGACGTCATAATGAACAAGGGATTTTAACCTTTACATGAAATAGGTCTGTGTCATCGTGCCCTTACAAATTGCACACAAATTGATACAATGAATATGAACGTCGCGGTCTGCTGTTCGCTTGCAAGTTTCAGATTTACTGCAATACACTCGTCCTTGGACAGGAAAAAGTCAAGTAATATGTTCTCGTCCATCAGCCAATAGGCCTTGCAGACCAATATTATTCAGAAGCATTTTATGTAAGCAAGTAGACTCTGGTTGGACTGGTTTCCACCTTCCGGGTGTCATCAGCAGTGCCAGGCTTGTTAGACAACTGTCGTTGGATTGCCAGCTGTCATTGGCAAGAGCGCTCCCATCTGACGAGAGCGTCGTCCCATTTGGTCGATCTGCTCTGAAGTCTGCGACTCTCTCGTCCGCAATCAATATTACATAACCGGCGTATTACTAAAATAGAGATGTAACAAATCGATCGAATCGAGTCGCCGTGCCCCAACGGCAGCGCCGCCTTTCGCTGCGCATCGCCAGGATGCCGCCGGATGCCTCCGTGCGAGCCGGCTCACCGGCACGAGTAGCGCTCCTTGCCCTTGCGCAGCATGGCGTCGGTGAGGACGGACGAGGGCGTGCGGAAGTCGAAGGGCGGCGCGTGGTGGTGGTGGTGATGGTGGTGGTGCGGCACGGCGGGCCGCAGGCTCTGGGCGGCCGCCACCGCCGCCGCCGACTCGAGGGAGAGGCTGCCGAGCCGCTCCAGCTTCTCCGCCACCTTGTGCATCCCGCCGCCCATCGGCCCGGGCAGCACCGACGAGGGTCCCAGGCTCTGCTGCTCGTTCCCCACGTACAGAGACAAAGATCCCCACCCCACGTAGCCTTGACAAAGATTCCCATCCCGCGTCGCCTGAACAGATTTTTTCGGGGCTGTGAGCGAGTCGACACCACCTATGTGGGCTGGCACCAGCTACTCATTTAAGGCACATGCACGCACATGCACGTGTCAGTACACATGCGGACGCACACACAGACGCGTACACAAACATGCAGACATGCGCGTGCGCACACAGAAACAGCCATATTGGAAAATTATATATTCATCCAAGCAAAATTAAAATGATGTTAATCAGCAGGGATTGGTGAGTTAAAAGAATGTAATATTTTTTTTATGTATGCAGTGGTCTAATCACTGTTATTATAACTGTCCATCTCACGTGACCTATGATGTTTAATGAAAAGACTTACCCAGAATCTCTGTACGAAGAAGCAGGAGACAAAAGGTAAACACGCAAAACATTCGTGTCAATTGTAACAATGGATAGAATTCCGAGGTGTGGTTTCCCTGCACCACACAGGCAGTGTTGGCAGACGACGAATGCTCCCACGAGGCCTTTGTTAGGCTTTACAAAGGCTGGGCTTTGCCAAAACAAGTGCTGCTTCTTTAAAAAAAAACGGTTTGGGTAAATGAAGAGATTGAACATAAAACAAATATTTATACTAACTAAATTTTTTTTAATTCTAACTCAAGAGCAGTGCATTTAATAACGCAACCATCTTTGTGTAAATGTATCATTAATTTTATTTTATATACATATATAAAATTGGATTCAGGATGCAGTGGATATGAAAAAATAAGTTAATGTCTGCAGGAGTACATTTTTTCTGATTTCTAATGAGAAGGCCGGTGGTTATTCCGAAGGGCACAATGGGTCTTTGCGCACCATTGGCAGCTATTATTTAATGAGTAGTTACACACATGGGAGTAAACCAGAGCACCCGGAGAAAACCCGCCCAATGCAAAGGGGGGGGGGGGGCGCCAATGCTATCTCCATACAGATGGAAACATCTTCATATATAGAGGGACTGCAGAGCTCGGATAATTATTGGAAGCACCAGTTCTCCACCTTGCTGCTGCCTTCCAGCTTGGTGCGTGGTTTCCTCAGCCATTGTGAGATGCAAAGCGCACGAACCATGTCGCTGTATAAAACTCGACATTATGAAACCAAACGAAGGAATGTGGAACCTTCCACCGCCGCCTCAACACTCATGCGAGTAGGAAATCACTTTTACACTTGCCCAAAACTGAATTCTCATTGCCATTATCATATCGTGCATGGCAGTGAGCTGGTCGATTGACAAAGATCCTCCATATAACCTTAGCAGGCTGTTGGGGCAAGTGCTGTTAGCGCGCACCTATGAAGGCCAGGACGGCACACGAGGCGGTAGGTGGCCAGCACCACGCCCAACCGCCTTTGTCTCCCCAGTGACGATGTTTACACACCGCACCGGGTACTCATTTGAGGCTGAGTCGACCCAGGGGAGGCCCAGGACAGGTTCAGATCTTCGTCACCGGTGTTAGCCGTGAGTGGGAATCGAACATGGGCCGGCCGGGTTCTTAGCGCAGCGTGCTAACCGCACACAAAGATAAAGATCCCCCGTATAGCCTTAACTGACTGCAGGGGCAAGTGCTGTTAGCGAGCACCCGTACACACACACACACGCGCACCCACACCGCACATCGGCACAGCATGTTGTCACGCACTGAAATGGCCGGCCGCTCACCTGGGGATGAAGCAGCAGGTTGGGTGATGGTCGAAGGTACTTCTCCTTGAGCGACTCCATCGGTTCCATCTGCCTTCTCTTCTCTACCCTACTTTGGGGCACAATGACAAAGCATCAATTAGCTGGGTCATAGCACGGAGCCGTCCGTCGTGTGAAAGCGAGTCCCTGCCTTCACGTCAATTAATCTGCTTGCATTCGTACGGAGACGTAAAGTGCGCTGGATGTCTGTGAACAAGAGATTGATAGCTCATCGGATTCCTCCAGTGGAAATAATGATTCTGATACGATTTAAAGTAGTAATAATAATGATGAGCGATGCTGCGGAGAAGATAAATAACATGAATTCCCGCACCTCCGATTAGAACGGTTGACTACGTACGGTGTGAAAGAAGTTCAGCATCCATACATGCAACATGTAGATACACAGATGATAGGTCTCTTTCGTACAAACGTCTCCACGTGAAACATAACAGTTGGGGTGCGTATGGAATACTTTAATAATTTTAATGTGGAGAGAGACGCATTGTCTGGATATTTCATTTAAGCAGGGCCCGTCACACCAACATACAATAATGCATTTTTTACATGGAAGCCTTAAACTATTAAGATAGCTTGTTCAAGATATTCAGTTTAAAATATCAACAAAGCGATGTACCACCCCCCCCCCCC
>CM025648.2:7869364-7879473 GCA_014621495.2 Entosphenus tridentatus | reverse complement strand
AGGTCGCAGGGAGACTCGGCGGCGAACGCGGCGGCCGCCGCCGCCGCCGACTCGGCCTTCGCGGCGAGGGAGGAGCGTTCGAGCGCCGCGGCGGCGTCGCCCAGCGGGAACGCCGAGTTGGGGAACGCCGGGATGAACGGGAACGGGAAGACGGAAGGGTACGGCAGGTGCGCCATCTTCTTGTCGGAGAAGCCCACGAGGCTCGTGCCGAAGTACCTCTCGGCGATGGAGGCGATGGCCTTGATGGAGTCGTTGACCGAGCCGACGACCCCGGCGGAGGAGGACGACGAGGAGGTGGCGGAGCCCTGCTGGTTGGCCACCGACAAGGGGAGCGCAAACGGCGGCTGCCGGGAGAAGAACGGTTTCTTGCCGGAGCTGCCGCCGAGGAGGCCGTTGCGAGGCGGGGTCGCCGGCGCGGCCGCCTTGCCCCCCTCCATCTTGATGGCGTCCGCCCGCCGCTTCTTCCTCCGTTCCTCCTTCTCCGCGTCCGTGTCGCCCTCCGAGCCCGTCGTTGGCTCCAGGTCGCTGCCCACCGGCGAGCTCAACCCGGCCTCTTCCTCTTCCTCATCCTCCTCCTCATCCTCCTCCTCTTCCTCCTCCTCGTCCTCGTCTTCTTCCTCGCGATCCTCCTCCTCGTCCTCGTCCGCGTCGCCCTCCGTCATCTCGTCGCTCATCTCCGACAGCTCCCCCGTGGACGTGCGCCGCTGCGCGTCCCCGGCTCGCTTCTTCTCCCCAACGTCCCCCGCGGGGCCGTGGGCCACGGGGCGCGAAGGCGACGACGGCGACGACGGCGACGACCGCTGCGTCGGCATCGCCGCCGCTGGCGCGCCACTGCGGCCCTCCTCATCCCTGTGCGGCTGCTGCTGGCTCCGACTGCCCTCTCCGTACAGCCTCTTGAGCAGCAACTCGGGCCTTGAGTACAAACTCGACAGAGACCCCGCCTGCTGCTGCTGCTGCTGCTGGTGCTGCTGGTGCTGCTGCGGCGGCAGCGGAGGAAGCGGCGGTGGCGGGAAGAGCCCCGGAAAGTGCGCGGCCAACGGAAATCCGGACGCTGCCGGGAACGTGAGCCCCATGGCTGCGTGGTGGTGGTGCTGCTGCTGCCGCAGGTGGTGGTGGTGGTGGCCGTCCTGCCGGAACAGCTCCGCGAAGGTCGTCGGCGGGTGGTGGTGGTGGTGACGGTGGTGGCCGTGGTGGTGGCCGTGGTTGGCGAGGGAAAACGGCACGAGTGAGCCCTTGTCCGGCGCCGAGCCGGGAGGAGGCGCCGGCCCCAGGGGGTACATGGAGCCGGCGCCGCCGAACGCGAGGGCGGCGGCGGCCGCGGCGGCCGCGGCCGAGGCGGCGAAGTGGCCCTTGCCCTCGCAGAAGCGCCGGTGCTTGTTGAGCGACGAGGCCGTGGCGAAGAGCTGCCCGCAGTCCTTGCAGCGGATCTGCGTGCGGCAGTCGGCGTGCATGCGCTTGTGCCGGCACAGGTTGGAGAACTGCGTGTAGGACTTCTGACACACGTCGCCTGCCGCCGGACAAACGCAGGGGGGGTGGGCGGAGGGGAAAAGATAAGAAAAGGTAAAGGCGCAGCCCTGCAATCGCTCGCTCGTGCCAGCAGCTGGCGGAGGAGCCGCCCTGCTGGAGGGGGCTCTGAGATGCCCCCCACAGACGGGACATTTTCCCGGCTCGTCCACGCTGCTCGGACGTCTTACAGCTCGTGTTTGTGACTCGAACAGTGAATTTCCTCTCGGGAGGGTAGCTTGGCCTATTCTTCTACACTTGATTGATGATTGTCCACGGGAACTTTTTGTTGCCGGTATCAAATTGAGGCGGGGAAAAAAGGCTTTTTAATTGTCAGAAAGGTTCAAACCTATTCTTTTTATCATCGTTTACATAAACGTCTCGGAAGGGGTGGGATTTAGCTACACTTTGCCCCACTACACGTGACTTGCCCAACGACGGACTGCGCTGTACCCGTTTATGCTGCCGGTGACCGGAGGCTGAGCCATTTAAAGGGATTTGCTCAACGTTTCAACTGCCGAGCCGCGACGATGGCTTCCAACTGATGCCTGCTGCATTGAAGGAGAGAGAGGGGGGGGGGGAGTCGTTTGTGGTCGAGGGTTTGGGGACACTGAAAGAACGGCGTAGCCATCGAGTGTGCAGGCGGTGCAACTGCGCCTAGGGGCCTGGGTGACAGACTTCACGGAGGGAAGCCACGGTGACGAGATGTTAACAACTTCGCCTGGTATGCAGGAGGTCCGTGGGTTCGATCCCGACCCTGACGCCTGCTGCTTATGTGGAATTTGCATGTTCTCACTGTGGTCGCGTGGATTTTTCTCCAGGTCCTCCAGTTTCCCCCTCCACATCTAGAATCAACATCACGCGTTTAGAGTATTTGGCCGCTATACATTTCCACGTTACAAGCCACTTCGTTGAGGTATCATTTGTGGCCAGGTGGCTTCTGGAAGAAAGAGCTGTATAGCTCAGTGGGCCTTACTTGGTAAAATAAACATATTTTTTAGTTAAATTTTGGAAGAAGGCAGCCCTAGGTCAGGGGTCGGCAACCTGCTGCTCCGGTGCCGCGTGCGGCTCTTTAAGGGCTGCTTCGTGACGCTGTTTATTAAGGACCCCACGCCGTCTCCGTATTCACAGTGCATTGCGGCTCTTGCAATATTGAGGGTTTTTTTCCGAATTAGAAAATAAATGGCTCTCTTCTCGTTATTTGGGTTGCCGACCCCTGCCCTAGTTCCATCCTGGCACCAGGACCCATGCCGACGACGCTGTGCCACTGGGGGGGGGGGACAACAGGGGGGGGGGGGAAACGCAGCGCCACGTGCCGTGCTTTCTTTATCGACATCCTTCATGGGCCCCAAGGCTGCTAGAATCCGGGCACCCACCCCAAGGCTACCTGCGACCACCCCAAATTTGTCTCTTTGCCATGACAAGGCAGCCAGGCGATACCGAGGTTTCACAAGTCTACTTTAATTACCGTAATTTCTCATTAAACCGGGCTGCTGTATGCGGTGAGTTTGAGGAGGCGTTTCGAGGGTTCAGTCCAATCGAAGTCTCAGCGACATCTTCATCACAACTGAAGCTGCCCCCCCACTCCTAGAGGCGCCAACGCTACCTCGCAAATCGCCACGGGACTGTGAGCTCCAGGTTCCACCTGTAACCACCTGCATGCCCCCTCGCACGGAAATGCTGCTTTACATAAATCATGGATGGATGCTGAAAGATCTGTTTTATTTTATTCCTCACACTAAACACGAAGGTGATTAAAAACTGCAATAGGACTGAATTCTGAAACGTCTATGAAGAATATACATGTACTCTTTGAGTCTTTCGGTAAAGTCACGTAGATAGAAAAAAATTGATCACGACGTTTCGATTGCAACACCGGCAATCGTTTTCAGGTGAGTCATGATCTATTATTTTTTATGTCTACGTGAATTTACCGAAAGACCCACGAAAGCTTTAAATCAATATACATGTATCTATGTGTTTCTGTCTCTCTGTGTCATGCTCGATCTCCCTCTCTCTCAGTCTCTGTGTGTGTCTCTCTCTGTCTCTTTTGCTGTGTGTCTCTTTCTCCCACTCTGTCTCTGTCGCTCACTGTCTCTGTGTCTCTTTCTCTCCATCTCTCTCCCCTAGATCTCTCTACCACACCCTCTGTCTCTCTCTGTACTTCGATCTCCATCTGTCTCTCTGCTTCTCTCTCCATCGCTCTCCATCGCTCTCTCTCTCTGTGCCTCTCTCTCCATCTCTCTCGATGCCTCTTTTCTTTAATTACGTCTCGGCGAAGCGCGGCCGTAATCATGCGGATGACGACACGTGCTGCACCGCGGCCGCCGCTGGGGGAGATGCTGTCCGCACGGCGCGGGGCACAGCGATTGACGCGAGCCCTTCCTCTCCCGCTGACATATGTTGCTAATTTAGCGGCGGCTTTAATGAACTGCCATTCGGAGGAGTTTATGTTTAATTTTCTTGCCTTGCATAAACAAACAATTGCATCTGCAGGGCACCCCAGTGATAGCCAGATTTGTATTTTTTTATTTTTTTATGCCTGTCACTCGTATTAAGTAAACGTGAAATTGTGGTACTCCCAAGACAAACAGAATTATCGAGGATGTTTGCAAAAAGTGTTGTTGCCGATTCATGAGAATCTCGTGTTTTGATTTCATCTGCACATGCTGTTTCAGCGTCTGGAGCTGTCTGAACGTCCGTGCGAATCTGACGAGAGCAGACGGAGAGTCGCAGCTGCGTTGTTGCGATGCGTAGATGCCTCTTGATCCAGCACTTTTGGAGGCTGGGTTTGGTAGATCTCACATCATTGTGACATCCCAACACCCATTGGGCTAAGTGAGGTGGCCAGGAGACAGCAGTACAAGCAAGCAGATCCTTGAATCCATCTGTGCGAGGCCTCGAGCGTTACCCACCTCAAATGTTTGGTGGCCTTTCTCCGGATTCACTAGTCCATGGACCAGGGCAGAAATCGGTACCACCTTAGGCTGTACCAATTTAGTCGCACGGCTAATAAGAGTGAATTACTTGATTACACCACTGAACCCTTGATGGTTGTTGGCCTCCTTAAGACAGCAGCACCACGAGAGAGTAATGCCATCTCAGGGAGAGTAAAGTTGAGTGACGTATCTGGTCTGGGGCTCATGGACTAAATGGCCAAACGTGCTGATTGATGCACGGTTCTCTTGAGACTTGAGAATGAATGAGGCTTCCCTGGGTAAACAGAAGGTACGGGGCTACTCTCACAACTTACACGGGCAACACGGGTTACGAAGAAACCAAGGACCTGCCGCGCCAATCGGAAATATAATATAGACGCAAACAACATCGGATATTGATAAGTGATACAAAGCAGGCGGCGTATAATGGAAGCTATGAACAACTTGGACATGAATCACAGCACGCTGCCCATTTCCCTTAACTCCACCGACTAACTCTCATTACTTTGCGCAAATTATAACGACACCACGAAGAGGCCGCTCATTAAAGTGGCCCTGGGCAAATGGTGCAGATGCTTGGCAAAGACAGCGGCGATTTTAGCCGTGGATTAAAAACGAATTTCGTTAGAACTGCTTTTTGTGTTTAGTTAGTTGTCCCCACGCCTCCGATTAGCACAGTCGGCTCCGAACGGTGTGAAAGAAGTTCAACATGCACACGTACATGCCACATGACATCGGTCTCTGCTGGAGCCATCTAAAAAATGAACACTATATGGTTCCACAGGGCACACTGGGATTATGAATATGGATCGCATATTTCACGAAAATAGTTTTTGAAGGTGCTTCTAAAGTATAGGTAAGGTGACAAAAAAACGAACGAAATGCGAACGAAAAAATGGGTCCCAATTGCAATTAACGGATGATTCCTTCGTGACGACATCGCAGCGTTGCATTCAACAAACTGCGGCCAAGTCACGATTCTATACGGGAAGCCGTCGCCTTGCCGTCTCGGTCAGCGCAGGGGTCACCGGTTCACGGCTCAATCTCCCGGCGCGGCAAAGCAAAACCGCGGTGCGAGTTTCTTAAACCTCCCCACCCCCCTTTTCCCCCGCCTGTACCGCCCTCTGTCGACCCGGCCGTATAGATTGGTAGCCGTGGTTAGCCCGTTGGCAGGTCAGGCACGTGGTGGGGGTAAAGCGTGTGTTACTCCCACCCTGTTACAAGGTAGCTTTGTCTAGTGTAGAGCAGTAGGCCAAAAGCCTCTAGCAGAGAGGTGGGGGGGGGGGAGGTGCGGGCCCTCGAGGGCTCCCTGTCAGCCGAGAGCAGCGGCGCGAGCCCGGCAATTGCGGGGCTGCGCCTTTACTGCCTCCTTGTCACCGTCGCGGAGTTTTACCGCGACTCAACTTTGCCTTGTTCCGCCCCCCCCCCCCTGCCCCCGCCGCCGGCCCCCCCCCCCCCCCCCACCCCTACAAACCCCCCTTGCTCTTTGCCGGTAGCTGCGCCCCGTCTCTCGGCACTTTATTAATTTAGTGACATTTGTCTCGGCCGCTGCAATTTACGTGAGCGCGCCGTTGAAGGAGGGCGAGAAAGTCATTAGCGGCCGGGGGTGAAACGTCGCGTTGGGCTAAGGGGGTGCGCCGGTGGGGGGCACACCCCCACCGCCCCCCCCCCTCTCCAAACCCGGCAGGGCGGCGGCCAGCGCGCGAAGGGCGACGAACCATAATTAGCTGTCAGGAATTTAATTAGGCCTGCGACTGATGAACATGATATTAAAGATCCGGGCACATGTAAATTTCACCCGCGATCCATCTGTTAGCGTGGCTTCTCATTAGGGACGCTCCCCGCCCCCCCCCCCGCCGCTCCCCTCCCGTTATTAACGGGGTAATTAAGGAAGTCTGCGGCCCGAGTCATCGATGGGTTCTAATTACAAGGGGTCCCCCGGACAGACCGGGACATTGTAATCTAGGATAATGATCGGCGAGTTTTACAAGCGCTTTGTGCCCCCCCCTCTCCCTCCTCCTCCTCCACGGTCGCCCTCCTCCCTCTCCTATCCCCCACCCCTAGTGATCTCCCACCACATGCTGGTCAAATGTTACATCTGTAAGAAGTACGAAGTTGGCACTGTCGTGGTGCTGCAGGCAACGTGTTCTTGCGCTGTAAATGACCTCCTCCTTTAGCCTCACTAGCGCTGCGACGCAGAGTCTGGTGGTGCTCCTCCTCCTCCTCCTCACTTCTCCTTCGGGGTTGAGAGAGCTCGGGGCACGCGGAGCGAAACGTCGGGACGCCGTGCCCAGCAACACGCGGCACACGACCCCCAAACACGGCGGCGGCGGCGTCGAACCGCACAGCTTACGGTTCATGGAGTCTGAATGAAGCCCCCCCCCCCCCCCCCCCCCCGTAGGGCGAGTGAACGTAACTTGAAGGTGAAGAATGTCACGGCCATCGCCCCGTCGGAGGACTTGCGCCAGAGGGATCGGCGACCAAAACAACTACAAGAGCCGTTTTTGTCGAATTCGATAAAAAAGAAACAAATCTGTATTTCAAGATGCCACGATACACGCGGTGAGAATACGAGACACCGGCCCGTAATGAATAAGGTCACCAAGCAGTTCCTTCGAGAGTCGCATGCGTCTCTCCGGAGCCGCAGGTTGCCGACGCCGGGACTAGCGCCGCCGAGGTTGAGCGTCACAGAGGGGTGAAGCCACGTGAGCGCCGTCGCTGCTTCGCGATTTTTGCCGCCGTAAAAAATAATTCGAGCGGAGATTTGGTTCGAACATGAAGGGAGAATTAAGGCCGCGTCATTATTGTTGGCGGCGCTATGTTAAAAGCTCAGCATTGCTATGACCTCTCAATGGGATGCCCACAATGGAATTCCCTTGGGGTGGAGCAGTCTGAATAGGTGGTGGTCGTTGTCTTGCTGACCTTTGCAGGACAATGGATCACGCTGACTGGGATCTGAAGTCTATACGCTGATGCCGATGACTCGGTGACGCTGCTGATGCATTGGCAGTGGTGCACAGGCACAAATAACAAAAAGACTCACTACACAGTTCAGTCAAATAACACCGTGGCCTTTTTAAAAAGAAAAACAACTATTATAGGCAACGTTTCAGGCAATGAGCCTTCTTCATAACGCATAAATAGAGAGGCTAGAGAGATTTAAAGGCTCGAGAGATGTAACATTACATTCTTATCAGGTCCCATAGTGTCCAACTCTAATTCACTCCGTCTCTCTGCTATGAAGAAGAGCCATAGGTGAAACCTCCGCCAATTACACACCCCTCCTCACAAGGCGACTGCAGCGTTATTGACGAATGAGTTGAGATTTTCTGTCATTGGCGTGGAGGAGCTCACTGCCCGCCGCTATATCCTGTGGCTGCTCCACGCATGCGGATCGCGCAATCTAACCGTGGTCGGAGCTTCTGCGGAGCGAGGAGGCGCCGGAAAGATTAATGTATAAAGTCGATTTCTCTCTCGCTCTCCGCTCGGACGCAGCAGGTTAACGTTTGAAACCCGACGGGCATCCTGCACGATCTTTTTACTTTTCTTCAAGCGGAGAAAGTGCAAACAGAACAGCGGGCATTTATTTCTAGATTTGAAGCTTTCGTGACTGCAAGGATTCATATTCTTAGGTTTTTTTCAGTAAAGTCACGTAGGTAAAAAAATTAAAATTTAAATTCATAATAGTGAAATATAAAAAGTAAAATAAAAATAAAATAAAAATCACGACGTTTCGGAGGCAACACAAGTCTCCGTCATCAGGTGGGACCGTCATTTATTTCCCAACTAATCTCGTGATGTGCTCTAGTTTTCTCGTACTTTTTCTCGCCCCCCCCTCCTCTGCTCGTTAGCATCACGCACTTTTTTTTTGCTTTGCGAAAGACGGCAAGCGCCGGCGAGCGCCAGCGAGGGCTGCCTATACCGGGGACGACGCGGCTCGTGCCGGCGGCATTAGCATAAGTTAATGCGGCGTTCTAAAAACCCCATCGCATGACACGCATTTGACAACCCATTCGTCACCCGGTTAAGCAATCAGCTATGACAACTCATTATTAGAACCATCAGCATTCTATAATGAACCTTTACGTACTCGGCAAACGAGACAAATGGATCGCAGCGCCATCTGCACACGTCCATCTGTTTTTTTTTTCCGCAAGAGAGCAAAACCCCAACTTTGAAAAATCACAGTCCCCCCCGACGCCCCCCCGACGTCCCCCCGACGTCCCCCCAACGTCCCCCCGACGTTCCCCCAACGTCCTCACGACGTCCCCACAACGTCGAGCCAGCACTTTGACTGTAAGTGGGGGCACGGTGAACTGGCGGCATCGGCTTGCCGGGTCACTCCGAGTCCCGTGTTCGCAACTTTCAGGAAAAAAAGAAAACCGATACGGGAAGACGTACAAGACAAATGCCCAGCTGGATACGGGTTTATTCGCTCTGAATAATCATGGATAATTGGATGTGAAACTCATTTCAAGTGTTGTCTCATGTTCATTTGCTTTAATCAGTAGTCCCAGTGATAACTCTGGACCACTGACGTTGAGTCACCACATGTTGTGGTGTCACCACGTGCGGTATATTGGAGCCATACAAGAAAACTCTTAGTGGCCCAAGCAGCTCAAGGGAGTCCAGATTCAACCAAAATATCAGCTCAAATTAAGATCCTAAAGAAGATGAAGCACGATTATTTATGTATTTAAAAGCCAGTTAAATCACTCCCATCGCTATCTGGTGTACCCACATTTACTTACTCTTATGTCGGCACACCTCGACATTGGTGTCTAGTTCTCTCACTCTCACGTCTCTGGCTTCTACTCTCACACGTGGAGATTTTATAAATCCAAAGGGCCAGGCCCCCACAAGGCATTTCTTGATTAGGGTCCCCAATGGGCCAGAACAACCACCACTGGCAACAACAACATCACAACAACAACAACAGCAATCGCAACAGCATTGAGGATGCTGACAATGATGCCGACACTGCTGCTGATGATGATGATGCTGACGCTGATGATGCTGATGATGCTAATGGTGATGACGACAATGGTGCTTGCGATGACGACGATGCTGGCGATGACGCCGACGATGCTGGCTATGATGCTGACGATGATGCTGACGATGAAGATGACGCCGGTGATGCCGATGATAACGACGACGAGACTGGCGATGACGGCCACGATGACAACGGCAGGAGAGGAGCGGCAGCACTCACAGCTGAAGGGCTTGATGGTGCTGTGGATGTGCCGATGCTGCTTGAGGCCGGACGATGTCGCGAACGTCTTCCCGCAGTCGGTGCAGGTGTGTGCGCGCGCCCCAACGTGCTGCGAGCGGATGTGCCGCTGCAGGTTGCTGGGGTCGGTGAACACCTGCGTGAAAGCCACAGCGGTGAACACCTGCACGGAAACCACGACTGTGAACACCTGCACGGAAAAACAATCGCGGTGAACTACATGGTCATCGTTGTTGTTGTTGTTGTTGCTGCTGCTGCCGTACCTTGTCGCAGTTCTCGCACTCGAAGCGCTTGCCGTTGTCGTGCGACATCTGGTGGCGGATCAGGTTGGACTTCCAGTTGAAGGCCTTGGGGCACTGGTCGCACTTGTACTCGCGCTCGTCCGTGTGGATCACCATGTGCCTTTCCAGGCTGCTCGCAAAAAAAAAACAACGGCG
>CM025648.2:7830035-7846168 GCA_014621495.2 Entosphenus tridentatus | reverse complement strand
GCGCACACACACGCATACACACGCACACACACACACGCGCACACACACACGCACACACACACGCCTTCTCAAACCGCCAACGCCCCGCGTGTCCACATGCCGCACGTGACGCATTCACTGACACGGGGGAGTGGGAGCGCACGTGCGTGCGTGCGTGCCCCGATATTGTGGGAGACGTCTTCGAAGCATTGTGGAGTTGACAGAGGGTCATGAGTGATGGCTGAATAGGCGGCAGGAGGGAAGGAGGGAGCGAGAGAGGGATGAGTGTTAACTTATGCATCGGACGGTCGGAATGTTTTTTTTTCACGTACGCGGACGTGAATGTGTTTTAACTTGAAATTGAGCCTCAGCGACTTGTGCTTGGGACGGTGGTGGTGCTTATAAAGCGCAGGATGGCGGGGGGGGGGGAAACATGAAGCACTTCATCTTCTGTTGTTAAATGTACGCTTTCGCGTATAATGAGAATACGTTGCTCTGAAAAACATTCCACTGCCAACAGACTTCATCGTCATCGTCAGTCACTGGATATCCACTGCTGGATGACGGCCGCACTGTGCTGGTGAGCACCCCCCTGGTCCTGTGATTGCACAGCCCCTCGTGTTGTTAGTACTTTTTCATTTTGAGTCTACTGCTAGATGAGCCTATTCCGGTCAACGTGGATGGATTGTTGAAGCTCTGCCCAGGACCGGTTCTGATATCACTCACCACTGATGTCAGCCATGGCCGGGAATCAATCTCAGGTAGCGAGGTTCACAATGTAGTACGCTAAGCACTGCGCCGCCACTCCAAGATATTAATATTAATAATGATGGAGATGCCCTTAAATCACTCAGGGAAATCTCGAGTAAATCTGAAGACGCATTTTATCTGGAGGGTCCTGCTACACTGCGATGAGTTTGGCTTCACGTGGCTAGGAAACCAGAGAACCTGGAGAAAACGAATCGTGCGCACGATGTATGGGGGTGACACCCAGCAAATGCTGCCCCACCGACCTCTCAGCCACACGCCTACAACACCTGGCAAGCTCCGCTGATCGTCACCCATCCGAGTACAAACCAGGCTACCAACCCCGCTTGGCTTTGGCGAGCCGACGAATTCGTGTGTGCGTCTGCGAGAGTGATTTTGTTCCGAAGGCGCAAAAACAGTGAATGGAGGCAGGCCACGACATTTTAAGTGACGCCGATGCTGCAGAAGTCTGAAGCTTTGGCCGGAATGAACGCGAGTGGTGAAATTAAAACCCGTCGATGAAGATTTGCATTTAAAATGTGAAACACACACACGAGTGACGATATACACACGCGCGCACACACACACACACACATCGGCTGCTGCCCCTTTGTAACACTCGCCCTGCGATCCCAGCCTTGCTTGCGAGAGGAATAACAAAGCTGAATGTGCTCTCACCTGAGTGAATAAAGAACATTGATTGACTTGTCTTCCAAAGAACCCAAGTCCATTCACAACTCGAATACAAACAACACTTCATGCCACAATGCACGCGTGCACAAAGGCCTGAGAGGGGGAAACACACACACACACACACGACGATTCACCCTCCCCCCATAGCCATATGTATGTGAAACTTCTTTCGCAGCGTACGTAGCCAACCGCACTAACATAGACTGCTGCTAGAGCCAATGCTGTCAGCGAGCACCGATTAAAGCCGGCACGGTGCAAGGGGATGTGGTGACCAGTTACACGCCGGGCCTGCTTTCGCCTGCCGAGTGCCAATGTGCACACAGCTGCTCATTTAAGGCTGAGTCAACGTAAGGGAGACCCAGAACCGGTTCGGATATTCGTCACTGGCATTGCTGGAAGCCGGGTTGTCAGGTTCGTAACGCAGTGCGCTAACCGCTGCACCACCGCTCCCCATCACACGCGCACGTGCAGTCATAGCAGCGTTTTAAAAGAAACACAAGCACTCGTGTCAAGCTGTCTTAAAATGCACGCGGCCTTAACTCCCCCACTCGTGACAAGACGTGAAGTGCCCTCGTGCTGCACGCAGTCCCCACTATACGAGGGATGACCGATTGATCCATTTGCCTTGGTGCGGGCGGGGGGGGGTGAACAGAAATCTTAATTCATAAACAGCGAACAACTTATGAGACATCTCCTTTACCAGTGGCAAAATATAGTAATAGGTTTTTACCCTTTCAACTGGTACAAAAACTGACACCTTTATACAAGGCATCATGTTTGCAATAACCAGAACACAAGCAGTCAAAATGCAAACAAAAAGAAACAACTCTGATGATGATAATGATATGCACTGTCCTTGAAGTTCATTGGTCCACACCCGGGACAGCTTTTCTTAGAGCCTAGTCTCCATTGGTGTTGGACCAGATGGCGCCAAAAGGCGTACAACTCAAAAACAGCGCACTATCAGAGTATTGAGCGAACAACTTGCCGTGACTGGCTGCCCATGAGAAGGCCCGTGGGCCTGAGATTCCAGGCACTTTGTTTTTAGTGACCCCGGTGCTAATGGACACCGTAAATTTAATCACGGCCGATGGCTTCGATACGTGGCGGAGGTGCTGCTGCTAAACGCGTTTAAAGTGCGATCTTTATAATGTTTTTAAATATACGCGATTCAAGTGTCCCCTGAGAACCGGCTTTGTATTTTTTACTCCTCATCGACTCTCACGAGCTGACGGCGGGGGGGGGGGTGCGCATGAGAGATGTTTACCCACGTCTGCTGGCATAAACCTGTCTGAATCCCATAGCCACTGTATCAAGTTGGTGGTCCAAAGTTGAAATAAATCGAGTAGCTATTTCCTCCACCCACCGGCCTCCCACGCACCCCCTCCACAGTAAATCATACAAGACACCCCGTATCTCTATCGTGAAGATATAAGGTTTTATTGGGAGAGGTATTATAATTTTTTGGAAAGGTAGCTGTAGTTTTGCAACAGTGACAATCCACATGCGTCGCGGTGCGTGTGTGCGCGTCCTGGCGCAGTCGTCGAGTTACAAACGCAGTCACTCTTTGCTTGGCAATTATCTCCAGCCTGGGTGCTTTATGATCCCACAATGTTTACTGAAATTAGTTTGTTTACTCTCTCGCTCGCTCTCTCTCTTTGGAGGCGCTTCAACGAAGGGTTGGTAATACCAGGGGGGTTTATTTTTATTTTAAAGTTGCTGTTGCTCGTCTGTTGTCGTAAAGGCATAAATGATTACATCAAGTAATAGGTGCTGTTTGCGTGTCTCGGCGGCGTCTGTACATTCCCCTACGGATTACAAGACTGTCCGGCAACTAAAGCGCACTCTAAAATGTGTACCCGGTGTCATTGTTATTATTGTTGTTGTTCTACAGAATCAGAATCTTTATTTATCCTGGAGAAATCCGATGAGCTGCAACGCTCTTTATCAAAGATGTCCAGTAGGGGCGGGTCAGAAAGTTACAACAACAAACATGACAAACAAACGATTGGAGTGTAAAGTATGGGAAAGGTAAGAACATCACTATCAATAAATAAGTGACCTAAAACTCAACTACTGTCTTTATTTTACCAGGCCCACCGAGCTATATGGCTCTTTTTCAGAAGCGACCTGGCAACAACTGATAGCTCAACGACGTGGCTTATCACGTGGAAATGTACAACAGCCAGATACTCTGAACGCGTGCTTCTAAATGTGGTCAAACACGAAGCCACCGGATCTTACAACCCGGAGAATACGGGACATTTACAATCACAACAACTTGAAAGCGCCTAATCTCGGCCGATCTCAGAAGTTCAGCCGGGTCGAGCCTGGTTAGTAGAGAGTCAGGAGAGAATCTGGGAATAGCAGGTGTTGTTGTTACGCTCGGAGCTACGTGGTGCTCAGGAAATGGCAGTACATCGATGGATTCCTGAATCCATCGGTGCAAAGCTTTGAGAGCTTAGCTCTCCCCTTGTACGTCGAGTTGATTCATGCCGGCTCTTCCCATTTCCTTCCACGAGCCGAGTAAATATCCACAAACAGAACTGGCAAACACAAAACAAATCCCAATGCAGGAGGAACCCGCCTTAAAGCAAATTCTTGAGACTCGGAAAAAAAGGGCTTTCCCAAGTCAATAAGAAGCTTAAGCATTACGATGGAGAGGTACGCACGTACGTACATATGTTGAACTTCTTTCGCACTGTACGTAGCTGACCGTGCTAATCGGGGGTGTGCAGTCACAACCCTCCGACCCCGCGGCCTGAGTTCCATCCCCGTCCACAGCTGACATCAGCGGCGTTCGCTTATACCTCGACCAGTGCGGTGAAATATGGCCAAGCGACCACCCGTTATTGCATGGCGTGCAGAGGGTTTCATCCAGTAGTGGACTGATTCAATGCTAAAGTTACGGATATTATGTTAATGTTCTTTATTATATCTACGTGTCCCAGCCAAACACGCCGTAATAAATGGTGTGTCTCGCATTAGTGTGTTGGAACACAGTGAACCTGTGTTCAACATCTTTTACAACTCACAGGAGGTGGTTTATTTTTTTTGATTTTGCGCCAATCCGTCTGTGCTTTACTGCCTCTTTTAACACATCTCACCGCAACAGCGCGCACACACAGTCATCACGTTCTTTCACACATCGCACCTCTTAGCGCGGCAGTGGCTTGTGATTCATAAACTCTGGCTGCATCTCCGTAAGCGCTTACCGCCGAGTGCAGATTAGTCTAGGCAATTCTGTTCCGTGCTACTTTCATTTAGAAAAATACATATTTCGATACGATGCTGACATCATTCAATAAAATAAAAATAAACGTTTTTCTGCTCCTGGGTTGTATACAAATAACAGTTGCTATGCTGTGAGTCAGAGCATTCGACTATCGGAAGGCTGTAGGCTCATAAAGTTACGGTCGGAGTGACTCAACCAATCATCTCTCTGGGGGGGGGGGGGGCAAAAAAAAAAAAAAGCATTTTTTGTTGAATGAAAAAAACTTAAGAAAAAGTTGACCCTCTGAATAACTCAGTCCCACCACAGAAATGTGGAATTGTCACGACGGCGATGAGCAACCGTGAACCCAAACACTCTGGAGAAGGGGGAGAGACGCGTTATGCTCCAGGGACCTCCGTCAATGGAACAGGATGAGCTCGCACTGATCTCATCGGTCTCCATCACGCACGTGGTGGTGGTGGTCCGTCGCTGCAGAGTCATCGGCAAACGGGCCCTTGTGACTTTCACAGCGTCCGGCGGATATTAATACAATTGGGGTTTAATTTGTATGACAGTCGTTTCACATATTTGCACGAGCAGCAGACGTAACCGAGTAAGCGTAAAGGTGTGCAGTCGCCGGAAAGAAAGATCCCCGGATTTTCAGGGTTCAAATGTTATCACCATGTGTGTGCAGCAGCCAGTGCAGCATAGTCACAAGAAAATAAACGCATCGGAAGTTCGAGTTGACGTAAGAAAATCGAGGTTACGAGATGAGACGCACAAGAGACTGAACGCAGCTATTAAACCACGAAACAACGCGTCGTACAAGCAGAGCACTGCGAGGCCCACGGCCGCTGGAGGCCACTGGTGCATTCAGCGGGGCCCACCGAAAATACACAACACGTGACACCCCCCCCCCCATCTTCGTCGTCATCATCATCGTGCTGCTGTCAAACCCCCCCAATGGTTTCAAATGTGTAGCGGCTCTCACATTGATGATGTCTTATCGGCGAAAATTCGTGAAGAACGCCGTGGTAAACAAACACATTGTCAGCCATTGCATTATAAGGGAGCTTCACACGTGCCGGGCATTGTGAATGTCAGTACAGGGAAGTACCTTTTGCAGTATGAATCAAATATACCGTGGACTATCAGACAGGGCTATCGCAGATTATGTTTCTCGTACGAACACAGATTCATGTGCCGATCTGCGGGAAAGGCCATCGCACGAAACATTCGGTTTCGCAATCCAAAACGTCACCACACTCTGGACGATCTACCGCAACGCACAAGGTGGGTCGTACGTGAAACAGCGCAGGCCTAAATTTCGCAAACGACTCAAGCCGGATGAATTCGCCTGCATGTTTTTCGACGAACGGTGAGGGAGGGGGGGGCTTCGTTTCGGCCAGACCTGTGCCGGTCGGCATCCCAAAAAAAATGTTACACCCGGCACACCGCGTCGAGTATACCGCTCCCTACGGCTGTGGATACCTGCCACCTCCAGGCGACCAGTGAGTGATGTATTGGACTCTGCCTAAGACCCGAGGATGGACAACACAAACACGAGGCTTAAAAACCAGGGGTCAGAAACACAAACAACAAGAAGAGCCATTTTTTTATTTTTTCGAATTCTGACGGGGGTCCTTCATAAATACGTAATAATAAAAAATAAATAACGTCAACAAGCAGTTCCTTAAAGAGCCACCGCACGCGGGTTGCCGACCTTGGCTTTAGACGATTCACTCCCACCCTGGCTGCGATTCAATGAACGAATCGTCACGACTGTCGGTGGTTCGCACTGCCCCTCTCTCCCCTTGTTGATTCCCGCGTGCAGGTTCGTTGAACTTCGCGCCGTACGTAGCCAACCGTGCGAATGGTCGGTGCGGTTTCGTGACATTCGTATGCAACCTTGGAAGAAGAAAACACTGTGGGGCCCTTACAATTTCACAACTTTCGACGCGAGCATCGGAATGCTGAACGTGATTCCTCCCTCCAAGCTTCCTTAACTCACTCACTTATACTTCGGAACCAAGCCAATTACCTGACATTTAATTAATCCGAGGTCACGTTACACGAGATATCACATCTCCGTGAACTCACACCTCGCTCTAAGCGACGCAGTCATTTTAAAAGTTCTGCTCATTAAGATAATCCCCGGGCTCTGAGTTCGCGTTCCGTGGTAAAGTGAGGAAATAATTCCCCCCCCCCCCCCCTCCCGCGGGTGGCCCCCCCCCCTGCCGCTCCCCCACGTCGGTCTCCCTCGTCGCTAACGACCTCTCGAGAGGCCATTTGCCTAATCGGAGCGAACGAGGAAAAAAAACGGGGCCCCTTCAGTGGAGTCTGCACCGGCGGCGTGGTTCAGTGCAAAGGTCAACGCCGTCCGTCCGTGGCTCCACCCGGAGTCGACGCGGGGGGCCGTAGAGGGGGCCCCCTGCTCCTCCTCCTCCCTGTAAGGCAAGCCGTGCCGTGTCGTGCCGTGCGCCGCCACTGCCACATTAACAGCGCTGGCCACAAATGAACCACCAATACACCCTGCTGATCTCGTCAAGGAGGATAAACCATCATTACGGGAACTCCGATCGTCCTCGCAGCAGCAGCGACTTTTCGCTTAGCCATCGAACAAAGATGGTCAGCGCATGCCGCATTTTCAGATGCACTTTTGCGTCCGTCTGGAATGCTCTTCCTTCCGGTATTAGCAAGTCACTGGGAGCTATGCACTTTTAAATATAAATTGAAAACTAATTTCCGTGCTAATCACACTTCCGATTAGCACGGTCGGCTACGTACGGCGTGAAAGAAGCTCAACGTGCAACAGGCATACAAACACGCACACATACATACAATGCAATTACCTGTAAATTTGCCCGTCATGTTCCTTCCCTCTCTCTCTCTCTCTTTGGTTGCTTTCCTGAAAAAAAGCGAAGGCCAGTCCGGAAGAGAGGCTCCGGCCTTCGTGGACAAACCGGCGGTGGCAATAAACGAATTCAAAAGTCGTTGGCCCTTCGCAAACAAAAGTTTGCTCCCTTGTCCATGCCGCGGATAACCCGAAGTCTAAATGATCTTTTGAACGCTGACGTCAGGGGCTGTCGTTTGCGATTGTGCTCGTGGTAAAAATAAAGAGAGTCATGCGCGCGCGCGAGAGCAAGCGAGAGCTCGAGGTGGTAAAGAAAGCAACCGGTGTTGGGATTGACACACCTTAGAAACAAAAGAAAAAAAATTGTGTCACCGTTCTGTGACAAGTGGCGAGCCTTCAGGAACTCAACGCTACGTGTGAAAGAATGACATTGGTAAGTGGGTGTCAACGTCAAGGCCCACTTTGTTATTATTATTACCCAAAATGCCAAACCTTTCTCAAATATTTTCATTTAAGTTTTTTTTTACAATTCGTACGTAGCACGCACGGAGATTAGGAGGAGTGTTTGGCACTCGGAGCAGGACATCCAGGGTCCTATTTTTCCGCACCAGAAAGTGCGAAAGCTGCCAACAAGATGTGTCTGAGGGTTGGTGGAGGAAGGACAACAGGACATTTAAAAGTGTTGTTGTTGTTGTTGTTCGGGAAAAATAGATGGAACCGGAAAGACAGGAAGACCTCACGGAGAATGACTTGATGTTGACGACGTTATGATGATAATGAGGTTTGGTGGATCACATAATTTGTGAAACTCTTGACCCAAGGGCATTGAATTCGCCCTCCCATGGCTTTCGAGGGTAAGGCAGGACAGCAAGTAGAAACATTCATTTTGTATCCCACCTGTACGGGGAATGGGTATTGAGCAGAACTCCGGTTCACTTGCACGTGGATAAAAAAAAACTCATTCATGCAGTTGGCAGAACACGGAGCTTGCGCGATTGTTGGCGCTGGTTCGGACTGCCTTTCCACGGTGGCGAGTTGTTAAGTACCTCGCCTGAGATACAGGAGGTCGTGGGTTCGATCCCGGACCTTCTTCAGGAGTTGAACCGATCTACTCATTTTTAGACCACAATCTTTTTGAACAATGAAAACTAAACCAAAATATATATTTTTTATTTTAGCAGGTAAGGTCCACTGAGCTATCTAGCTCGTCATTATGGCGCAAAGAATTGGCTTATCATCATGTGGAAATTTAGAGCAGTCGAATACTCTAAACACATGCTCATTCTAAATGTGGAGGGAAAATCCGGAGGACCCGTAATAGATACACACGACCATGGGGGAGAACATGCAAACTCCAAATACACAGGCGTCGGGGTCGGGATCAAACCCACGACCTCCTGTATACCAGGCGAGGTAGTTAACATCTCGCCACAGCAAAGGGAGAATCGTGAGCCGCGCTCCTCTTTCAGTTCCCGAAGAAGCTCCCAGCACATGGCAGCGAAACGTCGGACACGTTCGGTACGGCCCCCGATAATGCCATCAGACAGTCCGTAGTTCAAAAACAAAGATACCCCCCCCGCCTGCCCGCCCGGTATAGCCTTAACAGACTTTTTGGGACAAGTGCTGCTAGCGAGCCGTAGAATCACAACCTGCGCATGAGTGTCCTCTAAGCAGCTGCTGGTCTGTCTTGGCAGGCCCCAAATGCGTCCTGGTCGCCAACCATCCACAACAGCCACCCCACGCAGCTGGCTCAGCACACATTTTAAAACCCAAGAACTAAAAAAAATCTCGAATCCCCTACCCTTCAACTTCTTTCAACGCTTATCTTTAGTGCTCAGAAGATAACGCGGCGAGATATCGGGGCGTCTATGGGCACTGGTGGCGGCACCGGTTTTTGTGGAAATGGTTTACGGTTCCGTCTGCTCCGAGAAATGATGAGCTATTGCCGTTGCTGCTGTGTTTGCCGATAAGCTATCTCCGGTCGGAACAGCATCCCTTGGCGATAGAGTGGGAAGAGAATCACGCACATTGTGCCGAGCCGTGAACCAGAATGGCCACTTTTCGACTTCTCGAAGCTCCGTCACGAGCCACCGACGGTGGCGGCGTCTCCGCTCGCGCTCCCGCAGATTTCTATTTCGCGTCTTCCGCCAGATACGTAACTCATCGGGCTTATGTTATTTCACGGTTTTTTTGTGTTGTTGTCGCTTGCAGTTGTGGGGACCTTGTCTTCAAAGAGACTGAGAGAAGAGTCAAAAGGAAAATGTTTTTTTCTTCTACGTTTGTATCTTCTTGGTGGGTGAAGATTACGTGACAATTCAACGGCGATTGCACAAAGTGGGAGCATTGCAGAGTCGCGCTGGAGTCGACGTTTCCGCCTTCTCTATTCACCTGGAAATTATTTCACCAAACAACGCTTGAGCTAAAACGTGTTGGCACGTTGTAGGACTTGACAAACGGGCAGCAATTGATGTACTTATGCAATTTGTACTTAAACACTTTATTTTCATATATATTTCGTGACCGGCTTAGCTTTCCTATACTTTGCACTCCTATCGGTGTTTGTATTTTTCACAGTTGTAACTCTCCGATCCCGTGCTCCTCATCGGATTCCTCCTGCAGACTAAATAAATATTCTGATTCCAAATGATACATCTCTGTCTCACTGTGAGCCACGTCCTTTCTCAAACATTCAGCTTTCTCCATGATAAATTCTCAAGAAATTTGCATCGGGCATTCCTAGTGTCATCCGCGAGCGGCGGGGGTGTTTGTCACGGGACGCGCATCGTAGCGGAGGGTGGTGGGAACCCTGCTCCTGTGCGGGAAGCGGTCATCGGTGTGTGTGTAGCTGCTCACTCGGCCCTGTTCAGGCCCGGTTCGATGGAGAATCGGTAATTCGGCACCACTCGGGGATGGTTCTTTCGGTAAAGTCACGTAGAAGGGAAGTAATAAAAGTAGAAGGGAAGTAATAAAAATAAAATAATAAAAATAAAACATAATAAATTATGTTTAAAATAATAAAAATAAAACATAATAAATTATGTTTTATTTTTATTATTTTATTACTTCCCTTCTACGTGACTTTACCGAAAGAACCAAGAAGAAGAACCACTAAAATTGCCGAAGACTACAATACGTGAAAAACAGTCACGCCAACAAGCGCCAACGCTTTGGAATGGGCCACAGAACGAGGCGAGCGTGAGATCACGGGTTATCCGAGAACATGGGGGGTGGTGGTGGCGAGGGTTCTGATTCTTCTCTTGGCTACAGGGGTCTACGTCAGGGGTCGACCACCTGCGGCTCCGGTGCCGCGTGCGGCTCTTTAAGGGGCTGCTTTGTGACGTTGGTTTTTAAGGACCCCGTCCGTCTACGTATTCACAATGCATTGCGGCTCTTGAAATATTGAGGTTTTTTTTAGCTAATCCAACGAAAAAATGTCTCTCATTGTTATTTTCGTTACCCATGTCCTCATCACGAACAATGCCCCCTCCCCTCCGCATCATAGATCAGATACGCGACTGTTGTTTCATGCAGACTTCAATCTGGCTCGAGCTGACGAAACATTTTAATAAATCAGCTGCCCCCCCCTCCCCCCCTGGACGAGTTTTCTACGAGCGTCCTTCGCCGAGTTTTCCTGAAGAAGCTTCCAGTACGTGGAGCGAAACGTCGGATATTGTGCCGGGCAGCACAGCGGCGTGATCCGACAGCGCAGCGGAGAGAGAGAGAAGAGCTGTTTCAGTGCAATGGTGAAAATGTGCACGGCACGAACAACTGTTTTCAACTGCGCTCTAACGGTTTTCCACTGAACCAAATGACATACAAAGAATTACCTCAAATGAGGCGTAAATACTTTTCATCTCACCAACGCGCGGCTAATTGCAAAAAAAAATTCACATCCATTAATTAGAACACGGCATGCGGGAGCTGTTTAAGCTCCACGTGCATTCTTTTGTGTCTTTTGACTGCCTTCCTGTAGTGGTAAACGTCTCAATATCTCAACAGTTGGTGTAATTGCCCACGAACAAACCGCTGTGGGTGGGTGCAGCCGCACTCCAGCTACCTTTGCCATACAAGCACAACTCCCTTCTGTCTCCATGTCATCTATTTATATATCTACACTCGTCCACCAGGTAAGGCTCACCGAGCCAGATCGCCGTTTCAGCAGGGTACGAGCACCACCGCCCCGATGCTCAGGTAACGACGGTGGGTTTAAAAAAAATCATTTTTATTAAGTTCACTTGCTTGCTTACGACCGTGCAAATCTTTCGGTCGTTTTTTAACCCACTTCCCGTGATCCAATCGAGCTGACATTTTCCACACAGACTCGTTGTGCGTGAAAATTAATGTTCGTGAAATTTTTTTTCCAAAATGTTACACTTTTCAGGACAAAAATATTACATTTAATTACCAATTGCTTAATGCTGCCATGCAATCATCTGACCCATAGGTGGCAGCCATCTCAAGCCTAGAGGACGAGAGGACTCTAGCCGCCACGCATATTAAGGATTTATAGTGAAAAACTTTGTTTTTACGGGTTAATTTATTTGTCGTCGCGTTCGATGCGGTCCTCGATTGCGGCGCATCGCCGCCGGGGCGATTGAGAACGCCTGGGTCCTCGTGACGGTGGTGGCAGGGCTTCTCCCGCGGGCTTGGGCCTCTTGGACCTCAGGTGCCACCCCGCCCGCCCCCGTGGATTGTGACGAGCTTGTTGTGACGGCCCGCCTGCTTGCAGATGCAGAAATAGCACTGTAATTTGTTCCAGAAACAACCGCTCGTATTTCACGCCGAGTTTCCTAGGATACACGGAGTTTGTGTCCACGTTACAAGCAGCGCGGCCTTTATAAAAGTCCGGTTTTAGAGAGATTTGTTTTGTGCTGGGCTCAGGGGAGGTCGCGTACAAAGACGAAGACGCTTTGAGCTGAGGTTTAAGGATCGTCACTGCCGGTCTTCGTGCAGTCACGTGTGCTCGGACCCCCTTGCAGTGCTGGGGATATTCTGCTCTCTTGTTGTTTACCAGCATTGCTGACCACAGGATCAAAGTCTCAAAACACCAAGCAGTCAGCAACAAACAGCACCGTTGGAGTGTGTGTGTGTGATATAGGGTATAAGAGTTAATACATTGCTTGGATTGAGGAAGGTGCTCAGGAACTTGAGAAGGGTTTTTTTGAGAGGGGAATATGAAACCGGGTCTCTTCAATGCTCGCTTGGCTTGATTAGTAGCACGGCCGTAAGAGGTCATGGAATGGTGGTTTGCCGTATAATGTTTCTGTTTATCGTGCGATATGTAAAAAAATACTCGGTGGGGAAAAAGTAAAATCTGATAAAGACGGTAGGATGAGTCAAACCACGCAGAGAGGAAGCACTTGGGGGCTGTGCCCAATGCATCACGCCACTTTGTTCGCTGAAATAATGCAAATTAAGTGCCAATTATAACCAAGCGGACAAACAAAGAACCCCACTATTTGGTCCGTTTCAACGGAAGCAACTTTGTGATGTTTTTCCAAACCTTAATAGAAATCGCGGATGGTTGATTATGATCAACGAAAGCATTTACTTAGCGCGGTTTAAACATTTATCGTGACTTAACTTACATATTTAATGGCCTAATGAATCACAAACTACGTCCCCGCTCTAAACGATTAAAGTTGACTGCGCTGACACTTTTGGAATTTGTCTCCTGATTTTTTTTCTTCCCATTTGCGCCCCGCATCAGGGTTTCTATGAAAACGAGCGAACAACTCTCAGGGGTTGGTGCACGTGATCCTTCAACCCACTTACTTTACTGCCATAGATACAAACACGCAGCACATGGGGAAGTAAGCATATAACCTCTCATCCTGTCTGTAGCGATGTGGGAGATCCTATTATCCGCGGGAGTTATCCACAATCCTATTCACGGACAGCTACCGTGGATAATCGGGAGTCACGAGTAATTGGGTCACGGTTAAGAGGAGTTCTGTATTTATTTCCAAATCTCGTCTTCACTGTGAATTCAGATTAAATGTCAACGACGCACACGCTTGCATAATCGCGAGTAAAGACAGGGCCTCAACAATTATCCTGACATTAATTTGACACGAGTTTCACCGTGTTGTTCATTGACAAAATATTTCGCTTCCTCTCCCCAAGCACAGAATACGACACCCATCTCCAGTTTCAAACAACATCCAGACATGTGTAAAAAAAGAATCAGCTTCTGTACATTTTCATAAACCATGATCATTTCCTGAAGACGTGCACTGTCATCCTCTAGTCTTAGGTCACCGCCAAATATGTCAAAAAATATGACCAACAGCAGCAGCAGCGATGCAGTTATAGATAACCATGAGAACAGGTTTTGTCTTCATTGGGAATCACCAGCACAGCATAGTTACCAATACTCACTGCTGCAAAGTAGGCCTCTGGAAATTATGAATGTGGAGTCTCCGCTTCAACACTACAAGGGCTCACGAGCTCGGCCAATGCCAACAAAGGTCAAATCTGTACTTGACGAGGAGAATCCATCGTCACAAAATCCCAGCGCAGGCCTCCGACGACCACAATTGGCTACGGTACGGTGTGAAAGAAGTTCAACATGTACAAACACAGACGACGCAAAGCATCTCCCCTCCCCACGGTTTCAAACAAGATGCCCCCAAAAGCCACGTGGGCCTCTGTGTGTCCCGCCGACTTGGAGTTCAACCATCAGCATATCACCGCTGCGGTTCGGCCAAATTTGAAGAGCGTTCAGCGGGAAACGCGATACGGCGGAGACGGAATGTTGCCGACCGAGACGCGGTTTTTCAACTCCGCCGGGCAGATGCGAAGGAGCCGTGAGCCACCGGGGTTGTCTCGGGGTGCGAGGTGCCGCTCGGAGGGCGGGTGCCGTGACGGTTCCTGGCGTGAAGACGAAGTCACCTCGCGTGCCCCCCTCGGGTGTTAAATGTAACGCAAACGTACAAAGACGTTTCGTCGACACGCCGCTCCACTGCTGGATGGAGCCCCCCCCCAACCCCCCAGCGAGAACTATGAATGGCGATGCGTTCGTTTTGGCGACGTGGTACCCACGCTTTAAAATTACTGGTGGGGAAAAAAGTACATTTACTTTTTAATCAAATTAAATCTATATAGTGCTCATTAAAATTTATTTTTTTAAAGAGCTCGACACATCTCGAACGATGTGAGGGATGTCGTTGCATTATCGCGTAAAGATGCGTGTTTTTTTTGTTCGAGCTCGTAGGATTTAGAAATAAGTCGAATCCACGGGTGTCCGCCATATTCCTTCGGGACGTATTAATTCTTCCTAAATAGGATTTTGGGGGGGGGGGGGGGAAAGAAAAAAATAAATTGGGGACGGCACACGTGTCATCAGCGTGCGTGAGCTCACAACTCATTTGCGTGCTCGGCTTTACATCGTCGCACGTGGCGAGGTGCGGCAAGAATTACAAACGCGGAGCGCGTCGGGAGAGAAAAAAATTAACCCGTAAAAACAAAGTTTTTCACTATAAATCCTTTATATGCGTGGCGGCTATAATCCTCCTCTGGCTTGAGATGGCTGCCACCTATGGGTCAGATGATTGCCTGCCACCATTAAGCAATTGGTAATTAAATATAAAAAACATTTCCTAAAAAGTGTAAAATTTTGTAAAAAAAAATTCACGAAAATAAATTGTCACGCACAACGAGTCTGTGTGCAAAATGTCAGCTCGATTGGATCACGGGAAGTGGGTTAAAAAACGACCGAAAAATTTGCACGGTCGTAAGCGCGCAAGCAAGCAAGCAAGTGAACTTAATATAAAGGATAAAAAAAACCCCAAAACCGATGCGCATCCCCTCCCAGTTTCCTCGCTGCCGGCACGACGGTGCCAGGACGCTCGCGATGCACCTGTCCCGTGGAAAGCACCGCCAGATACGCATCTGTCGCAGTGGGTTTTTGTTGTTGTGTCAATTCATAACATCGCGACGGTACGCTCGAAAGGCGCGCACGGCACAGAAACACCACCGGAGACGACCCCTCCCCCATTGTCATCTCGGAGAGGAAGCAGGTGGCAGAATCTCGCGAGATCTCAACCGCTCGGCAGCTCGGGGACTCTCGCGAGCGCGCGAGGACGCGGGCGCGAGCGCGCGGTTTAGGGGACCCGCGAGTTCCGTGCCAAGTCGGCGGCGCTTAGAAGTTGCCTCGTCATCGTGCACTGCCGGGGGGGGGGGGTGTGCCTCTCTCCCGGTTTGTTGCGATGCACGATCGGGATTTGGTGGCTTCAACATTTCCGAGCCACAGGGTTCGGATGAACGCCCCAGATGCCTTGCGGCCAAAAAACAGGCGGCACTACTGGAGGTGTAATGCATGAGACAGTTTCCTCGAATTGACAAAGGTCGCAAGTGTTGGGGAAAAGGAGCGATGCGAGGGAGTTTCCAAGTGGAGCAGTGCGAGGGAAGAAGCTGAGAGGAAAGAGTTGTGACCTGCAGTGTGGTGGTTGAGTGGTTGAGTAAGTGGGTGGTGGAGTGGGTGAGTGGTTGAGTGGTTGAGTGGGTGAGTGGTTGAGTGGGTGAGTAAATGGGTGGTTGAGTGGTTGAGTGGGTGAGTAAATGGGTGGTTGAGTGAGTGGTTGATTGGGTGAGTGGTTGAGTGGTTGAGTGGGTGAGTAAGTGGGTGGTTAAGTGGGTGAGTGG
>CM025648.2:7780079-7815282 GCA_014621495.2 Entosphenus tridentatus | reverse complement strand
GTGTGGGGGGTGTTGGGGGTGGGTGGGTGTGTGGGTGGGTGTGTGGGGGGTGTTGGGGGTGGGTGGGTGTGTGGGTGGGTGTGTGGGGGGTGTTGGGGGTGGGTGGGTGTGTGGGTGGGTGTGTGGGGGGTGTTGGGGGTGGGTGGGTGTGTGGGTGGGTGTGTGGGGGGTGTTGGGGGTGGGTGGGTGTGTGGGTGGGTGTGTGGGGGGTGTTGGGGGTGGGTGGGTGTGTGGGTGGGTGTGTGGGTGGATGTGTGGGGGTGTTGGGGGTGGGGGGTACTGGCGCAGTGGTGAGCGCACCGCACCCCGAACCCGGCGTCCGCAGTTCGAGTCCGTGCCCCGGTTACCCTTAAGTGGCGATCGTCTGATAAGGGCATGGGGCCTACCACCTGCAGAGGTCGACGCACTCGGCCCCTGAGATGAAAGCACGGCGCAGTGTAAACATCCTCCAGTGCTGGGGAAACAAAGGCGGACGGGCGTAGTGGCCACACCGCCCCACCACCTTGCGCCCGGGGGGCATCCTTAATCGGTGGACGCGAGCAGCACTTGCCCCAGCAGTCTGTGAGGCTATATGGGGAAGTTTGTCTTTGTGTGTGGGGGGTCTCTTGTGTTTGGGGTGTGGGGAGCGGTAACGTAGCGGCTGGTGCTAGGAAGTCGGCGGCCCGAGGTCGATTCCCGCGCACGGCCAACACTAGTGAGGATTATCTGAACCGGTCCTGGGCCTCCCCTAGGTCGACTCAGCCTCAGAATGAGTACCGTTCCTGGTGCGGTTTGTAAACATCGCCACTGGGGAGACAAAGGCAGCCGAGCGTGGTGCTGGCCACCCACCCCCTTGTGTGCCGTGCCGGCCTTCATAGGTGCTCGCTAACAGCACTTGCCCCAGCAGTCTGTTCAGGCGATAACAGGGAATGTTTGTCTTTGTGTGTATGAGCTCATTTGACCATGATGGGTGGGTGGTGCTCATTTTCACAACATATCAGAATCTTTATTGAGACTGGAGGAATCCGATGAGCTTTAAAGCTCTTCTTCACTGATGCCCAGTGAAGTCACTAAAGATTTATGGAAAAAAACAACTCAGGTATAAAAGTGTTGGAAACTCCACATTCACATGGCAGGAACCAGCAATCTCCGTGAGCACTGAAACCAGCACTGACCTCCTCTCGTGCAGAGCAGTAAACGGAGCAGTCATCACTTTCCTGGCTCGCTAGAGACGATGGGCTCAGGTAACCCTGAGCCCCGAGACCTTCGCCACGCAACGTAAACATTTATCGATGGAGCCATTATCGGGCGAGCCGATTTCTCACACAGTTAAGACGGGAGCAGCACAACAACAACAAAAGGTGACGATTTAATCGCACGCAACCTGAGTTGCCAGCGATCTGGGATGTGTGGGGGGGGGGGTACAGAGAGAGCGAAATTGTAGTTGTTGTTTTTATTGCCGATGAGTAAAAAAAAATCCCCAGATAAAGCCTCTTTATCTAGTCCCAATCTTGAAGATGGAGGGCTTGGCAGAATGCCGCGTTATTATCTCTCCGCCTTACCCGCGATAAGGAACAATAGTCCGTAGCACTTTGAACTCAACCTGCTTCAATTGCTCCCGCAAAACAAACGCCGGCGGGGCGGATTCCTGCGGCGCGAAGCGAGGGGCGACATCAAAAGGCGGTCGGCGCGTTCACATTGTTCAGCCAAATTGGTCGCGGGGAGGGCACGAGATGAAACGGGGCCCGTTCAAGTCCCAGTTTGTTTATTGTTGTTTATGTGTTTATTGTCCTTGTCGTTGAGATATAGACACACACTCGAGCACGAGTACACACACACACACACGTATACTGTATACACGAGCACTTATATTCGGGTAGAGGTGGTGACGCCATTGGTTAAGCGAGCATTGGGCTGTAAAACCGGTCACCTGAGTTCAATTCCTAACAGCGGTGCGAGTGATAATAGATGTTAGATCCGGTGCTGCGTGCTGTCCACACCCCCCCCCCCAACAAATCCACACTGAATCCGTGCGGTGAATTATGGTCAGACAATCCCCCTTGTGGATCCACACGGTGTGGGGTAAGCCTGTCACCCAGCAATGTGTATGATGATGGTTAATACATGCGTTAATCATGATTATTCTATCTCTCGATGTGCCGTGCCATTTGTAAGACAGGTCAGCAAATGTGGCCTTCCTTCCGTTTGGCTCTGTATATATAACTTATTTCGCACCGCATGTAATCAAGAACTTTGAATTAGATGCCCTCAGTTGAAACCACTTGATCAAGTCGCTGTTGCATTTTATTTGAACTCCGGTCAAAGCATTCCATTATTTCCTCATCTAATCGAACTTCCCTTTCTCCAATCATTCTTAGTTCTACGGTTGTAACTACTCTATTATTAAGCATTAATTAAATTAAGCCTTCTAGAGACTCAACAATGGTGTTTTTTAAAAGGGAGATCGTGCATTTGGATTTTTTTACTACCAATTTCAATATCCGGACGATTTTTGCGAGTTTAAGGAAACTGGAGGACCCGGAGAAAACGCCACGCACGCCAGCGGGATACGACATTCAAGCGCGACACGCGAACACGTGCGTGAAGTGAACTCGCTGCACCGCCACCTCCTGGCCCATTCGCGACCCCGGTGAGGTTTTGGGAGCTCCACAGCGGTGGATCACAAGTGTGCGTGTGTGTGCATGTGTGTGTGTATGTGTTTGTGTGCGTGTGTGTGTGTGTGCGTGTGTGCGTGTATGCGTGTGTGCGTGCGTGTGTGTGCGTGTGTGCGTGCGTGTGTGTGCGTGCACGTGTGCGCGTGTGTGTGTGCGTGCATGTGTGTGCGTGTGTGTGCGTGTGTGTGCGTGCGCGTGTGCGTGCGTGCGTGCGTGTGTGTGTGCGTGCGTGTGTGCGTGTGCGTGCACGTGTGTGTGTGCGTGTGCGTGCGTGTGTGTGTGTGTGTGCATGTGTGTGCGTGCGTGCGTGGCGACCACGGCTATACCCAGAGAGGGCATCTGGAATACAAAAAAACAGTTTTGATGTCTTTCCTCCGTCACATGTGGCACCCGTGCATGATCCCACTGCAAAGAATGGCAACATGACGCGGGTGAATGCCCACCTGGATTTTGACCTTTAAGGTCATTTCCAAGGTCACGAAGGTCAAAAAAGCGTATAATGGGGTGAAATTGACTTGTCCGGGTGTTGTCAGCTACTGGACTGTCATCTTTAAACAAAAAAAGGAAAAACAAACTGGTAAATATCTTCGAGCATGAGTTGCAACGTAGTCGTTCAATGAGCCCACATTTATAACGGTGGCGAGGTCGCACAATGAACTCTGAACCCGACTACTTTGGATCAATTCACTGGTCTGAGATTACACTCGTGCCAAGTGACGTCTCAACTGGTCCCTGGGGCTTGTCCTAGATCGACTCAGCCTTAAACGAGTACCTCACCTGGTGCGGTGCGTTTATGCAAGCTTTCTAAAGATGGAGCGAGTTTACATTATTATTGAAAAAAATAGTAAGGGTATTTGACACATGGCAAGCTTACACATGTAAGTTAATCAGTGAGAATCAAAGACTGCGTCACACGCCACATGGAGGGTAAAGGTACAGCCGTGCAATTTTCTGCTCACGCCGCTGCTGACAAAAGGGCCTCCCCACTCCAGGGAGCTAAAGTATCACGTAAAAAGGTGTTTGATTTGTTAGTGCTTAATTTATATATAGAGAGTGGCAGTAATTATCTAGTTGTTATATTGCATTTAAATTGAGAACAATTGCTCAGTATCTCAGAAACGTTATTTATTTATTTGACAGTCAGTCAGCCAGCCAGCCAGATGTAACAGGGCTTACCCAATAGGACTACCCAGAATGCAATGTGCCATCAACTGTTCATATTGTCTACTTCTTATTACAAGTTTTCGTCGTGGCACTCCATTTTATGATTATTTAGGGGTTTGTTTACTACTCAAAATATACTCATAGGGAACTTTTCACATGTCAATTTAAAAACGGTTCATGAGGAAACATAACATGTGATTCTTCGTAATAAAGGTTTTTGGGTTAGATCGTATTACTATAAATGTGTCGCAACCCTCCACCACCCAACACGGCCAATCAGTAACAAATGTGTCATGTTAACAAAACGCCAATTCATTACTTCTGTGTTTGAAGAGTGAATCTACAACATTCAGAATTTAAATCTGACGTTTCGCTGGTAATTACATCCAGCATCTTCGGGCGATTTGCCAGAATAGTGAAGCCATCCGCCTGCTTCCGGTCATAAATAGAACATGATGACGTCATCATTGTTGAACCCCATCAGGTTTCGAGATCAGAGGCGGAGGTGGGGGGGTATTGCAATTATGTAATAGATCAGTAATCAGCCACTTCGCATGTGACTTCTCTATGAGTAATGTCAATGTATTATGTATTACTTAATAATACGCTTCCAGGATGCGCTGAGTCTGTAACTATCACACAAAACCTTTATTATGAATAATACTGGTCGCGAAAGCCAACGTGTTAATCTGACTAACCAATAATTGGGGAGGATACTTTTCTCAAAACCAGAATTTTGGAGAAACTTCGCATTAAGCGGATAAAATTGATGTCTTCATTGGCGTTCCTCAAAAGGTGCAGAGATTCAAAGGTAATACAAAACGCAGTTAAAAAAACACGTGACATAAAGTCTGTTAAAGCTAACCAAATACTACACAAAGCTAGCGAATTATTATTACTAGAGAGAATAGAGCCCAACAGGAGTGAATTATCTAAGTCTCTGAAGCACTTGAATAACAACGCACGCCTATCTGAATGCAGATTCGCATCATCACCCAGCACAGAAATCCTCACTCAGCACAGAAATCCTCACTCATCAAGACGCTCATATATCGGGAAAAACAGTGTCAGATGGTGAAAGTCTAAGGAGAGAGATTAAACATGTTAAAGAAGCACTACGACTGAATGGCTACAATAATGCTCAAATTAACAGAGCATTTAATGTCAACCCAAGACCGAACAACAATACTGCTGAACGTGATCAGATTATCAAAACAAGAAAAATACCATATATCTCGGGAGTTACTGACAAATTAGCCCGTGTTTTGCAAAAGCAAAGCATAAAAGTGAGGTTTGGTACATTACACAAAATTCAAAAACTAGTGTCTTGTACTAAGGATGAATTACCGAAGTTATCAACAGAAGGTGTATATCGGATGAATTGCTTATGCGGTAAATGTTATATTGCACATACGGGACGTAACATTAGCGCGAGACTAAAAGAACACCAAAGGAACATTAAATTCTCACAAACGCATCTGTCAGCAGTGGCAGAGCATGCGTGCCATCAAGGACATTCAATCGATTTTGATAACCTTGAAGTGTTATGCAAAACTAATTATTACTGGCCAAGACTAATTCGAGAATTAATCGAAATTGAGAAAAATACAAATAATTTAAACCGCGGTGATAGCGACAGACTCAGCGCAGCATGGAAGCGTATTTATTAAGTAATACACAATACATTGCAATTCCTTACAGAGGAGTCACATGCTAAGTGGCTGATTACTGATCTATTACATAATTGCATACACCCACACCCCCGCCTCTGATCTCAAAACCTGTTGGGATTCAACAATGATGACGTCATCCTGCTCTATTTATGACCGGAAGCAGGTGGATGGCTTCATTAGTTTGGGCAAATCGCCCGAAGATGCTGGATGTAATTACCAGCGAAACGTCGGATTGAAATTCTGAATGTTGTGGATTCACTCCTCAAACACATCGGTGGGCTGCAGAAATAATTAATTGGCGTTTTGTTAACGCGACTCATTTTTTACTGATTGGCCGTGTCGGATAGTGGAGTGTTGCGACACATTTATAATCACGCGATCGAACCCAAGAACCTTTATTATGATAACTGTCGCTCTCCCTGCTATAAAGAAGCTCAATTACCCCAAACGTCACCTGCTGCACATTTTTCCATTTAAGGCCGCGGTGTTATTGACGGACGTGTTGCGTTTGTGTCGTGTTATTTGTGCACCATTGCCAACGGAGGAGGAGCAGCAGCAGCATCACCAAATCGTGTGACACGCACAATGGGCGACAGGTAAAACGTGCAACCCTGCAAATGCTTGCTCGCGTAACACGCGTGAATCTGCCATGTGGCTAAAGTTCCGTTACGCTCCGATCATTTGCATCGGCAGCAGAAGCGGGCGGGCAGCTGCAAACCTTGAACCGTGAGTTTATTCCCAGGTCCTGTCGCTTCTCGGAAACAACCCAGCCAACAATGGAGCACCAATATAAAACAAATATCTATTCATAAAAAAAATCCACCGCGATACCAATACATGTGCTGGCACGCACGTCCTCAATCTAGTCCACAATAGGGTTGTTTACAGTCGAGGCAGCTGCAGGTAATTACGGAACACAATGGCAAGTTTCTTCAACAAGATGCATTCACACGGGATAAACAACACTGCAAGGGGCGCGCACACACACAAACAAGACAGATAATGAGGCCAGATTACCCAAGCTGCTGGATTAGTTATGGCAAATTCACAGGCTTAACTAAGAGATCTTTACTGTGCCCGATTAAAAAAAAGAAGTATTTTTGAGCTTCATGAGAGCCAAACTTTGGGGAATATGAGTGCTCTCTTTTGTCACAATCTTTTTCCTGTTTTTATCTTAACTACTGCAATTGTTCTTCCCATTTTCATTTTTTTAAAACAGTTATTTTTAAAATCATGTTGCAAAATTGGATCCCCAATGTCCTCTAAAGTGTACGGTGAAAAAAATAAAAAAATTTCAACATGCATCCTAAACGTGCCCAACATTACTTTTGTACGTCTGCCAGTACAAATGCTTGAGAACCGCGTGTTCATGCGGGGTGGCCAATATTTCCAGAGAAAAATGCAAAACAAATATTGATATCCTCAATTCACTTTGGGGTCAAGTTCAAAGTTCAAGCCACACTGGAAAGCATTTATTAATAGAACAAATAAGTTATGATGTCAGAGACGATGCTATTGAAAATAATACATGTGTAGTGGGTTCCACGGAGGCACACACTTAAACTTGGAGGCAACACGTGTATTCTCACACCCCAACAGGGTAACTACATAAACGTACAACAGGTTAACTAGACCACAACGGGGTAACTACATAACTGGGTCACACTGCCTGACCCACGATGCCGAGCGTAAAGACCGAAGACCGAGGATCAAAGAGACGAAGCCCCGAATGGTTCCACTCCAACAGACAGCCTGGATCGGCTCTCGGGGACCTCCCTTTTATGCCCCTGAGCGTGGCCTGGCTCCGCCCTCCGCCACGCCCCCTTCTCGATCCTACCAGAAGGTTCTAGGCCATACACCACGTGTCCTTCTCGCCACCTTTTGACCCTCCTCGCTACTCTTTCCTGGTCACGTGCCCTCTCGGGTTCACCTCGACTGTCACGTCCTCAACTGCCCTCTCTCTGACTGTCACCAGAGCAATGCCCCCTTGGGCCCCCTTCCATGCCATACGCACTCTGGTGCCAAAATGAGGCTCGAACACGCACAGTTGCACTCTTCTCTCAGTAGCTGGTGCTAAATGCCGTAGTGACCCAATATACGTCACTACACGTGGCATTAAGTGTAAACTTAAAATATCAAATTCTGAATGCATTCTAACTGCGCACTAACGGGTACCCTCATGTATGCGGGTTTGTATATTCTCGCCCTCGTCTGTGTGAACTTGCCTCTGGGTTCTCCCAATTTCCTCCAAAAACTAAAAATACTTCAAGTCTCTGGTGCTGGCCAAACATCCCAAATACAGCAGAAATCTTCTCAAAAGGAGTCTACACAGTCTGAGTGTGACTTTCTCGGGTTAATCAATACGGTGATCAAAAGTTACATATAAATAGTACAGAAAGAATACACACGTGCCAGTTGCGTGTTCCTATTATAAATGCAACGATTCATCGATTGATATCAACTTTTAAACTCGGGGGGGGGGGGGGGGGAGACGTTGAATCGAACTTGCTAGAGTCAGATGCTTGTTTGGCTCGTATGCTGTTGCATGTAATGGGGGTTCACGTGACCTGTTGCGGACACGAGTGAGGCTGCCGGTTTTCAGCACAGTGCCAATAGTGAGAGAATTGTGTCTTGAATATCATCGTGAACCTGAATCACAGCAGGGGGTTGGTGGGGGCGAGGTGGTGGGGGCAAGGGTGACAGTCCATAATTACACCCCCACGTGTATACGAGCACAAGTACACGCGTTCGCGAGTACGTGCGCACGCATGCCCAGTTGTAAATTGCGCACGCTAAATGCAAATGTGAAGGAATGGGGAAGGTCTGGGTGTTGTTGAAAGGCAGCCAGACAAAACGGGGGGCGGGGGGGTGTTTCTTCGAAATGGACAACACAAAGATCCCCCGTATAGCCTTCACAAACTTTTGAGGGAAGTGCTGTGAGCGAGCTCCCTATGAAAGCGGGCACAGCACGCGAGGGGGTGGGTGGCCAGCACCACGCCCTTAGTCTCCATAAGTAGCGACGTTTCCACACCGCACAGGGTTCTCATTTGAGGCCGAGGTGACTTAGGGGAGGGGGCCCCAGGACGGGTTGAGATTATCGTCCAGTGGTGTCTGGCCGTGAGCTGGAATCGAACTCAGGTTTTTCCGGGTTCGTAGCGCGGCGAACTAACCACCGCCCCACACCACTACGAAATAAAAAAAACCTCAACAAGCCAACGACGCTGATGTATGGGCGAGGAAGTTCATGTTTTCCGTCCGCCCCCTCCCCTCCTCCCCCCGTGACCCTTATCAATCAAAGGCTAGAGGCAGAACAGTAGCTGGGGAGCTGGGGAGCTCCGTCGCCTCGACGGGGCCTCCCCTCCCCCCCTCAGCGGCGATCCCAGCCACAGCAGCGCCGAGCGCGGCGGGCAGCAACACAAATCACGGCCATGAAACAACGACAACGAAGACACCGCAAATAACCCCATCCGCCGCTGTCGATGGCATCGGCGGGACGGACGCGAGCTTTCGTTCGAAGCCGCCGATGAAGCGCCGTCAGTGCAGGAGGGCCCGCTCCTCCTCAGCTCGTTCCCTCCTCCATGCGTCTTCTCGATTAGGTGATTTTTCTTCTTCTCTCGCTCATCCTCGCAGCGGCATCAGCGGCGCCCTTTGGCTGCTCAGCCATCGAACAAAAACGGGGGTCACCGCATCGCGCGCTTTCAGATGCGCTTTTTGCGGCCGTCTGGAACGCTCTTCCTTCCGATATTAGGAAGCCACTGGAGCTATGCACACTGAAAAGGAATTTCTTTAGAAACTACGTTTTTGTGCTTTTGTTTGTTGTCCTTTCACTTACGAAAGAATGCGCGTACAAATGTTGCTTGCGCACAAAACATCCACACAGACGCACATAGACACACACATTCACAAAGGTCACCCGTGTAGCCTGAACAGACTGCAGGAGCAAGTGCTGTTAGAGAGCACCTATGAAGGCCGGCATGGCACACTTTGCACCCACCCACACACGTAAAAGAACACACGCGTTCGTACGCATGCACGCACGTACACACCCACACCGAGGAAAGAAAACCCCACACATGCAAAATCTACAACATAAACAAGTGAGTGAAATGAATACGCGGACAATTACGCGGCCTCATTGTATATTAGTTATGCCCTGCGGGGAGAAGGCCATGGGTTGCAGCAGACATGGAAATTGTCCAGATCCCGTGACATCTAAAGCAGGATTGCTCAATCTTCCGTTTCCCCTCCTGTGTCCATGGCCCGGGGCGAGTGATCAGTCTTGCGTTAACCGAAAAGCGCGTGCCGCACATTAGAAAAATGACCGAATACATCTCTGGTTTGTATCTGGCCCTGTGTGTGTGTGTGCGTGTTTGTTTGTTTATTATTATTTTCAGTTCGCTTCAAGACGTGTCCACTTAACGACGGGTTATTTTGACGGATGGCCCAACTGTGGCAAGGTGCGTGAGGAATTGCCCCATTAAGAGATAAGATATTTTTTGTTGTTATTGTTGTTGTCGTTAAACCGTTAAACCCAGACGAGACGCGGCGAAATATATTTAATCAAATGTAATTCTGGAAAATGACCACTTTTATATATATGGATGGAGGGCAAATGTACGTTCTACATTAACTCGTAAACCAAGATTATATCAAAACGCTCGTTTTTGGTTTCATTTCTTTCCCATTATACATTTTAGAAAGTACAAATGAGTCCCGGTGAAGGATTATTCATGAGAATGTCAACTTTAGGAATAATGGAGATATTTATTGTTCTCCCCTCTCTCCATCCCCATCTCGGTACGTTAGAGGAATAAGAAAAAAAAGCACACCCCTGCCGTACTATTTTTGTTGCCAATTATAAACCACATTTGTCCTGCACACGCGCTAATATTTTTCGGTTAATAATTGGAAAAGGCGCATTACATCAGCGACATTATCAAGGCATACATAATACGGCCATTACAGATGGGCCAAGGCAACGGAGGACCAAAAAATAAATTAAATGAAGCCGACAATTAATTAATCACGTTGACCCATCTGCTGAAACATGATTGATTGGCTTGATTAATGTCCACAGTTCTAATACTGGAGACACTGGCCGTGGAAATGTATTCCAGCCCCGAGGGTGTGAACGGAGGCTCATCCAACACCATCGCACCACTGCTGTCCCCTGCTGTGTTTGGGTGGCAATTCCTACTGAGCGGGCCGCTCAACCCCAGCGAAAGGGGGCGCGTGTGTGTGGTTATTTACAAACTACGGCCCGGCCACGTTTTGCCATTTTCTCTTGTGCTGGAAAGGGCCCCGGTGATTTCGACGGAGCGTTTTTGCCAACAAGGATATGTTGTGAACTCAGCAGCATTTGTTCAACAAAGCCCGATTCTTCTGATGGTAGCAAGAAGGTTGACATGGGTTTCCCCAAAATACTAACCAGGCTCAACCCCGTTTACCTTCCAAGGGTCCGACAGGATCAGCCACACGAAGGGTGACTTGGTCGTAGTCACGGTTTTGCTTCTCACGTGCAGAGAATAGCTAACCATTAGGAATGTTGAATTCCCATCGCTGCACCATCTTCAATATCGTCATCATCATCAGCCAAGGTTCATTCACCGCTGGACGCACGCCTCCCCCAAGCCGTCGCCATCTCTCGCAATCGACGTTTACGTCTTGGCCGTTATTAAAGCCACAACGCCCCGTGATTTCCTTGAGCAGGGAAGACTTTGACAAGTTTTTTTTTTTAGCCGTGCATTTTTCGTGCAATAAAACACACAACCCCGAGAGAAGATCGCCGTCGAACGTTCCTCCTCGTCGCGCCAACAATCGCCGACGCTCCGACCGACCGCTGCTTTCGGAAACCCTCGGCATCGCGAATGATTGCCAGCACCAGGGTGCCCCCCCCCCCCCACCCCTCGCGGGCGAGGCCCCCCCCCCTCCGACCCCGGGGAGACTCCGCGGCGAGCCTCAACGTGGCGGAGGGGCGGCTGCCAGGTTTCGTCCGGCCATTATGTGCCCAGGAGCGCCGCGGCGCGTCTCCCCCGCGCACAGCCGGGTCTGGATTCAATTTTGTGCGCCGATGCAATCAAGGCTTGCACGGTGTGCACAATGCGGATCAGATTACTGTCAATCGTGAGGGGTCCGAGGAGGAGATTTTTTAAAGCTGTTTCACTTTGCCACCGGTCTGCTTTTCGCCTCCCCTTATTTCGGGTGACGTGCGCGCTTGGGAGGGAGAAAAAAGGGGAGGCCGAGTTCAATTGAATTTGGAAAGGAATTTCGGGCCGAAGGAGGATCTTGCCGTTCGTAAACCAGCGTTGTGAGAAAGGGATTTGAGAGCTTGTCCCGCCATTCCCTTCCCTTCGCCTTCTCGGGAGGGGCGCGGCGGCACGGAGTCACGGGGTGGGGGGGGGGTCATCTGAGGAATATGTTTGTGAATTAACTCAGAAGCTGCAATACAAATGACGCATTTATCAAAAACGTTTGCCAGTTGGGCTCCATCATCGTCACGATCCATGGGCAGATGGCCCGTACGTGTCCGCTGGACATTTCGTCATTTGTTTTCACTTTCCTCTTCTGTCTTGTGTCATAATGCTCACGTAGTGCGTAAGGCTAAAGAATTAGATGAGACGTGCTCCAGATATGTTTTATTATTATTATTATTGTTGTTTTTATTGGACATGACGCCGACTAAATACCGCTCCATCCTCGGCGTGCGTGGGAGGGACGGCCCTCACAGATCGCTCCTCCGGCATTGCGAGTTTGGAGCACGTGGCATCTTGCCACGTGCTCCAAACTTGACGAGCCGCATTCACGCCGCCGTTGCGGCGGCAAGTTGGTGAACTTTGAAAGCACTCGTCTTAACGTTTACGTTTAATCTTATATTTCCCCGCCACCTACGATATAACCTGTAAAATATATATTTTATATATATGACACGCAAACGCAACGGTACCCGGACCTCTCGCCCAGCGCCAGCACATCTGTTTCTTGGGAGCGAAAACGACTTCACTTTTTTAGTCTTGCCACATTCTATCGAGACCGTTTTTTCTCTCTCTCATATAAAAAAAAACCGAGTCGTTAATGTGGCTTCAGGGACGCCGCGTGTGGGAGGGAAAATAAAATTAAGGGGAATTTTCTCCTCTCGCGCATTCCCTCGCCTGCCCCCCCCCCCTTCGGCTGCCTCTCTGTTTTGATTTGCGTTAAAAACTCGCGGCTCTCCGAGTCTAGGGGAGACCCAGGGAACTTGAACTCGGGGCCAGAGGCAGATGCAACAGGAGTCTGGCTAATTGAGGTAAGGCGAGCTTCGCCCCCCCCTCTTCTCTCCCCGCTCGCTCGCTCGCTGGGATGTATGATTGCGTAAACGAAACCAGACTCGGAGGCGCACCCAGGGTCTCGTCAAATCGTACCGATAATTAAAGAGGGCAACGATGAATTAAATAACCTGGCAGCTGCTCGCAAGCCTCATATCTGCGGGAGGGGGGGGGGCTCAACAAAGAACGCAGAGACTTTTTAGAAGCGATCCTAAAAGTTGTGTTGTTTAAAAAAAAAATATATAACAAACACGCAAACCCAGATAGACACCAATCGGATCGTGGGCAGGGTGGTGCTAGGTGGATTGTTACATCGCGGATTTTTCGTGAGAGATGGCAATGGCCTGGGGAAGGCCCTTCATCCAGCAGTGGCTAGATTATGGCTGCTACTTACAAATGAGACAAACACGAATATTATCTGGAGTCCGTTTAATGCGGCCCTTTTGTCAATCCACTGCCTGGGTGAAGCCCACCGCATAGGCCGTGCGCAGCGCCAAACTTTTTTTTATCCCGTGAATTTCAGGATGATGAAGTGTGGTCAAAATTCTCAGTCCGTCTTCAATAATCACCCAAGAAATGGATACTTGGTTGCGTTTTGCGGTCGTGTCCCTCCCTCCGACATTGATTCCGTTTCGGTCACAGAACGCATCGCGGATAACTTTTCTTCTTGCTCCAATTGATCTCTTAGCCAAAAACTTGACGGCCCAAAACTAAACATAAAAAAAACTAAAATTAACTCTCAGTCGGAACAAAAACACCCACACACAAGTCACAACTTCCGGCTACCTGGCTACATACCTGGCGGTACCACCGCGGGTACGTGGGGAAAATATGTTTGTCATCAACTAATTGCTCATTAAGCTGCTAATTAATAAATCGATCACGCCCGTGTTAAGATGCACATGGGTGCGTAACGGGTCCTCGACAAAATCGCGGCGGAATAATTGACGAGCTACCTGGCCGCCATTTAAATTCGAACGTGGAGGCGCGTCACCTCCGATTAGCACGGTTGGCTACGTACGGTGCGACAAAAGTCCACATACACGCTGTACATACATACGCCGCTTCGCAAAGTGGCGTCGCTCTCACCACCGCAACGCGAGTCTCCCAACGCGCCCGAACGATGAGCTCACAACGATGATGATGCTCACGGAAGGTCGGTGACGTTCAATGCCTGGTGTGGCTTTGCTCGTCTCAGCCCGTCATCCCTGCGCAGCCGATAAAATAACGACCACGTGACGGGGAAGTGTAACATTAGTTGTCCTCTGGAGCGACTTGGGCACCGTCATAGGAACGTGGAAAATTCTAACACTGGCTGTGCAGGGCTGTAAGCGGGAGATGAGCGCCGATGCCTCGATGCTCATTTTGAACTGATCATCACTTTGGCTTCACAGGTGAATGTTTAGTAAGTACTGTACTGTGCAAGTACACAGACTGGTAAAAAAAAAAGTCAATAATGCAGTATTTGAAAACGTCTAAAAAAATCTAATGCATTAGGGGCATAACTTTGCACGAATTTATCAATTTAATATCATCTAACAAGCTCGCAAATCACGGAGTAATTCTCCGGATTATATGATGCTCCGGAAAGTAAAATGTACTCCAAACTTGTGTTAATCTGGTTACACACACAGCTACCAGATTATGTGGCACACCCCCAACCTTTGCTTTGACATACCGGGGTAAAATGTGAAGCAAGTTATTCGTAATTGACCGCCGCAGTAAATGCCGCGGATGATTAACTGTGTGTGATTCTTTTATCAACTGGGACTGGAGAGTAATTACATTCGACTGCTTTATAATATTGACATTGTTCCATTTACTCTTTGTGTGGAGTACAGCTTTTTTTAAATGGAAAAAAAAACCATGCCAATGTAATTTTTTTTCAAGCCAAGTAATAAATCACAACAAACGATCCGTTTGAATTTGCCCATCTTTACTTAAAGTTTTGAGCTTGTCTCAATTAAAAAGAGGAATGATAGCATCAAAACCACATACAATAACAACATTCAGGACCTACTTAATGATGGTAGCTATACAACATTTGATAGAGATCCCACTAATAGCCTGGTTACGAAAACCAACAATATCATCACTGATTCGACATCTTTAATCGAACCAACCAAGCGGTTTTCCTTAAAACCCTCTGCTGCTAGACCACCCAGATTGTATGGTTTACCAAAAATCCATGAGGAAGCTACACCCCTTCGTCCTATCGTCTCCACCATTGACTCACCCACCTAAAAACTGTCCCAATTTCTGTCTGAAACCTTATAACCATTCACAGGCAAGACCGCCTCAGCTGTACTTTACTCAGCTCACTTGGCATCGTTAATGAAGGAAATCTCACTATCTCCAGGTGATTTTCTCGTTAGGCTCGTTAGGCTCAATGTAGTCTCTTTGTTTACCAAAGTTCCTGTGCCTTACACCATTGCAATTATTGAAGATTTGGTCCAACAAGGACTGAATTCTGATATTCCGGCAATGGTTAGACACTGCCTCACCAACACTTACTTCACCTGGAATGGAATATTCTGCAAACAAGTTGAAGGTACCCCAATGGGTTCTCCCTTATCTCCGGTTGTAGCCAATGTTTTCATGGAAAAATTGAGACAGACAACATCCAGGCATCCACTATACGTCCGTCCTTGTAGAAGAGGTACGTAGATGACACGTTCGTCATCTGGCCACATGGCCGACCAGCTCTGAACCAATTCCTCAACCACATCAATTCCATACACCCAGCCATCAAATTCACCATGGAGGTGGAAAGGATAGCAAGCTACCATTCTTGAATGTTTTAATCAAAATTAGACCAGATGTCTGAATGGGCCACTGTCTACAGGAAAGCAACCCATACGGATGCCTACCTAAAACCTGACTCCCACCACCATCCATCTCAGAAGAATTCCCTGATCAAAACTCTACACCATAGAGCTCGATTCATTTCCGATCATCATCACCTAGCCAGTGAACTGGAACACGTACACCAAGCTCTCAAGATGAATAAATATTCAGACTACACAATACGTAAAGCTATCACCCCAACCGTTGGGAAAGAACCATCTGAGGACCTAATCAAAACCATCACCTTACCATACATAGCAGGAGTCACCAAAAATATTTCCAAAATCATGAGCAAACACAAGATCAAGGCTTGATTTAACACAGTACGTAAAATTCGTGATCTGATCCCATCTGTGAAGGATGTGATCTCTGACATGCAATACCCTGACGGCTGCAAACTAAGCTGTGTCTGTAGTTACATTGAGAGTTACATTGGGAAACTAAGCGACATGTCTCGGAGCGTGTTCTTGAACATAAGGCAGATCTGAAACATGGTAGGACTAATACCTCGGCCGTGACTGATCATTGTTTTAATGCGGTGGGCTCACACAAAATTGATTTCTCGAAGACGAAGGTACTTTGCAAACCCACTGGCTATCAACAAAGATTCGTTCATGAAGCCATCCATATTTACAGACATAGACACAATTTCCACCGAGAAGATGGGTACAAACTCAGCAATCACTGGAAGGACGTTATCAACCAGTTTAAGTCATAACTGGCTGTAATGTTTCCAATTTAGACCTGGCAGCACTTTAATTGGTAGAAGCTCACCACCAGCACCATCACTACCCACTACTACCATCACCACTAGCAGCAACCTCCACCGTCACCAGTGTGAGTGTGTTAAGCGAGGTGCAATGATTACCTGGCAGCCCTTTAATTGGTGGAAACCCACCACCAGCACCATCATTGCCCACTACTACCATCACCTCTTACACCACTCTACATCACCTTCCAGCACCGCCCCACATGCTGGGACACACCGTTTTTAATCTCTTACATTAACATCAGCTACCCCGCCCATGCCGCTGACACTTGGGCTATGCCCATTTTAAACCTGTATAAACAGTTTGCCTTTAGAGGCTAATCCCCTTTTCCTGATGACGACCGCTTGTGTTGCGATCGAAACGTCGTAGTTTTTTGTTATTTTCTTTGAACCTATCTACATGACTTTACCGAAAGACCCTAAGAATATTAGTTGGTTTAATTTAATTGCACGGGTAAATGCTGTCAAAACATGTAGCGGTGACTTAAAACAACAACACAGAAGTCCCCGGAGGGATTCTAAAGCAACCCTATAAGGTACAAGGTAAAGGTGCAGCCCTGAAAATTGCTTGCTCACGCCACTGGCGCCAGAAGGGCCTCCCACTAAAGGGAGCTCTAGAGGGCCCCTGCTCTCGAGGGCACTTTGGGCCTCCTCTTACACGCTGGCCAGGCGTCTTGGAAGAGTTCGCAGTAACCCCAACCACACGCAACCTGCCGATCGACCCATTGTGGTGCCGTTCATTTATACTGCTGCTGACTCGATGGAGGTGTGGGTGTTTGGAAGAGATGTGCCCAGCAAGAGGTAATCTACGGAATTGCTAGCCCAGTGTTCAATTTCTGCAAGTGAGAACCTATGAAGGTTGTTAAGGCAAGCACCGCGCCCCAGTGGCGATGTTTACCCAGGTACTCATTTGAGGCTGAGTGGACCTAGGGGAGGCCTAGAACCAGTTCAGATAATCGTTATTGGTGTTGGTGGCCGTGAGCAGGAATCGAACTCGGATTAGCCGGGTTCGTAGGGCAGTGCCCTACCCACTGCGCCATCGCTCCCCGCCACCACCGCCACCGTAGCAGCAGAAAGCAGCAGTAGTAGTATAGAATTCCGGATGGAATTCCACATTCCCGTGGGATCTTGTTGTCTGTTAGAGTTGAAATTCGATCGCGTTTTTTCTCTAAGACCGTAAATCTTTCGGAAAGTTAATCCAAAATTATTAGCAATTCCTTATTTGTATAGTGACATTTAAAAATGGTATCCTGTATAATTAATTCTAGTCTTGGCATTAACATTTCACAAAGAGGAACTTTTTAATCACAATTACACATAAAACATTAAAAAGGATATGTTTGCTGGCTAATTTCCATACTTTTATGACCTTTTTAGTTAAATTTCAGCATTCAAATTAATATACCCCCATTCGCCCATAACTCAAAAAAATTATTTATCAAAAGCAAAGAAAAAGTTTTGCAGTTCAAACTTCGGCTCACTCGAGCTTGAAATATTACTTCTTATACAACAATAAATCTAATTTATATATTTACCCCTGAAAGGCATAACGTTAAATTGACAAGAATGTGAAATTATTACATTCAGTAATGTACAAAACTCATGAAATACATGATCAGAATTAACTCTATTCATATACACCTTTATACTTGCCCTATAAGGACCCTATGTATTTTTGCGTCCAGAATGCCTGCATATATTATGCATATGGACATGCTGTGTATATCTATTTAAATACCTTAATTTGTATGTATGTCTATACTTCTTTGACAAGGTAGAAAGCTGAAATTTGGTACTTAGGTAGCTTTTAGGACACAAACATAAAAATCAGAAAATCAGAGATTTTTCATTTTAAGGCCCCAAATCTCGATTTTATGTGCTCCATAAACATGTTCGTGCATGTCATTCAGAAACCGTTCAAAATATAATATTGCGAGTTTTTTAGTTTGATAGAACGTTAAACAGCAAATACAATTTAGGCGAGAACTATTGTTATATTTTTTTATAGATTTTTCTATATTTCGGATTAAAGCGATTTTGATCGAAAAAATACACATTTTATGATGTTCAAATCTGAATAATGCGAAAACGGTAAAAGATAGGAGCTTCCTCTCAGAGTATTAAGTTCATTATGTTTTGTTCTTCCTAATGAAAAAATAACACAATATTTAAATTGAGCGGTTTCCTATGGGTACATCTTGAAATATAAGAAGTTGAATCAAGTCAACAATTATTGTGGGATTTGCCGGAAAAAAAAAAATATCAGTTAATGATTATATTTATTGAAAACTTTTGCCCGGCGAAGACAGGCCTTATGAACGAGTATGTGTATATACATACACATTATTCTGCGGCCAGGCGTGGTGCTGGCCACACCACTCCCTCGTGCGTCACACGGCAGCTTTCGTGTGTGCTCGCAGGCAGCACTTGCTCCAAAAGTCTCCAAAACGCTGAGTGGGGGACGTTTGGCTTTGTACATACATGTATTTCATTATTAGCGCCCATTCATCGGCCCCATACATTTTTGCGCTGGTCAGTTTCACCGTAATTTGACGAATAAATTGTATCATTCGTCTGCCGTCTGTATCCATAATTACATTTCCTGTGATATCAAAGACGAGCCCCGGTGCGAGTGTGGGCATGCTACCCAAGCTAGGGGACCGCACCCCGCAATCCCGCTGTAGTCTCTGCTCTCCTTCAACGGAGGAGGAGGAAACAGCACTAAGCTATACGGGCTCTCTCTCTCTCTCGTCGTGGCAAGCGGACATAGGCATTCAGCTGCTGAACGTAATTGCTGCCATCACACGCAATAATAGAATTTTAATTCCCAACGTACAAACGTTCTGCATCGTTGCGATGTTACGTGCTTAACCGCGAGTGTTTAACCCATGGCACCTGGGTCTGTCCCGTGACCTCCTGCCGGCGCGCATTCAACACTTCACGTGGCCTTAAAGTGCACACAGCCTGGCACAAGCGCCGTGGTGTTGTTGTTGTGGCGAGCACGTGTGTGTGTGTGTGCTCGTGAGCACGCGCATCGCCAGCGCTTGACGTGAGCAATGAGCGGGCAATTGGGGCGAGCGGTTTTGTGTTGGGAGCCGATCATATTAGCGGGGGCCGCGGCAGCGAGAGTGAGAGCCGAACGAGTGCACTTTCTCTGGCGACAGGTTGGCGCCAGAGAGATCAGCCGAACCCACGAGCTGAGCCCAGCACACACACACAAAAAACCCAAGAGGGCGAGAGAATGGGCGGGCGGGCGGGCGGGCGAGGGAGCGAGGGAGAACCACGGGGGCCCAGCGCTCACTTACGAGTTATCATCTTACGCACTGATTGACACAGCCAAGGCCGCGAAGCGGGAAAACACAGCAGCACAGAGCAAGCAGTGTGCCCAGTTTCCCGCTGGGAGCAGTCGGGGCCTCAAGGTGGTGGGGTTAGCGGGTGCGCAACTCTCTTTCTCTCTCTCGCTCTCTCGTTCTCCAGCCTCCTCTTTGTGGCCCAAAAAAAAAAATGAAATATAAAAATAGAAAAGTGCCAAAAGCAATTGGCGTGGCCCGTTACCTCTGGGCGAGCCTGTGAAATTGGCAAGACGGAGCGAGCGTCGCACACGCAGGCGCCGGTGTCGTAAAACCCGGTGCCGACTCGACATCGCCGGTCTGGCACTATTATGTAAAGGTGCAGCCCTGCAATTTCCTGCTCACGCCACCCACTGTGGGCACAAAGGGCCTCCTCCACTAGGGCGAGATTCAGAGAGCACCTCTAGGCGGTATGTTTGGCCTACTCTACCACGTTGGTCACACATCCAGGATGTGTGAACAGTAACAATCACATATTATTCATAAGCGTACTCTAAATTCCTATTAATCTATGAACAGGTTTGTAGCAAAAGCGGGCACAACGATGGCCAAACAAGGCGAAGGGATGTGGAGGAGATGCGATGCGCCAAATATAATTCTCGGAAAAGTGTTTCGGACCGTGTCGGCTGACATGAATCGCCGTTTGCGGCGCCACGTAAACTCGAATTGTAAATTGCACGAGGTAGGCACGGTGGTGAGGCTTAACACAACCCCGAGAGAGAGAGAGTGTGTGGAAAATCCTCGGATCTGAAGCGTCACGAGCACTGCACACGGAGCGTGAAGCCTGCCACGCTGCTCGACTGCAAACCGCTTCTCATCGTCGCAACCCATTTCGCTAATGGTCACTTACATTAATTAAGTGCCGCGCACGTTCACCACTTTAGAGTTTATCCCTGCTCGACCCCGAGATTTATTCGGGGGGCCAAGTGGGGGGGGGGGGGGGGGGACTTGGGGCTTGGCAAACTGACCTCTTGGGTCCAGGGGGTCCAGGGTTCAAGCCAAACTCGCAGCCCCGATAGCGCACGATGGACATTATCCCACCGACCGCACCGTCTGATAAATTTGTGTGGACATTGCAGATCCCACGACTTTGCTTTTGCAATAACAGCTCATTGTGTGACGGGGGTTCCAAGGCCACGTGGAAAATAGCGACTCCCCCCCCCCCACTTGCTATTATCAAAACGGCAAGATTGTGGCCCTCTAGAAAAGCTTGGCAGAATGACCTGAAATGACGAAGCCATGGGGGGGAGGGGCGGGTCCTAATGGGCTAAGCTGCCGCAAGGTAATACTTGCTGGAAGGGTTGGGGTAAGGGAAAATGCATTTATCACGATTATATTTTCTCGTAAATCTTATATTGCTGGTTCAAACCAAGCTTCTTAAGGCAGCATTTGCATATAAGAAGAGATTATGTGTGTGAGATTATTACAGGGCCAGTAGGAGGCAGGACTGCAAGTAGGTTGTGGACCTATCTAGAAACGTGTAACTATCTCTCCTAAGCAAGGATTGTTCTGCAGGCACTCTGGTTTGCTATCGCTCGGATACGAGAAGATCGCAAGGAATTGGCTAAACATTCCCAAGCAAGCCCCTCCTGAAATACATTATTTAGACTTGGTGATAATTTTTCGTGCATAAATACAGAAATTTACGAATTAGACAGCGAACTGTATTTTTGTCTTGAGTGTTCATAAAGTCACCAAACCAACACAATCCTTCAGAAATGTATGAAGAGGACTGTGACCAAGGGATGGAACACGGCGGCGTTGAACAAACATTGCATCGCGGAGACGGAGCGATAAAATCACTCCGTGTTGCAGGGGCTCTCTACATAAATGCATTGCAGGATCGTGAGAGGTGGCCGCCAGCTTGGGCAGGCCTTCATCTAGCAGTGGATTGACCATTGCTGATGATGAAGACGAGCGTGACTATGACCACTGACAAATACGTTATTATCCGGTCACAAGTGGAAAAATCTGGGCAGGCAGAGAAAGCCACCAGAACATTTTATATCTGGTTTATCTGCTCAACCCCAACCCAGAAGCCGAGCCCTAAACCTTACCCTCACCGTAAAAACACAATCACTCGTGTTTTCAAGATTAGCGACCTTGGTTTGATAGTGATGTCAGTGGCAGTTGTAGGCGAATGCACGTGCACAATCACGGTCTTATGTGCCTGCTACCTGTTGCGGCAGTAAACGGGCAATAAAGAAGCCCTGGAACAGAATCCAAGTTCGATCGTCTCGCTGCACAAACGAGCAACTGGCCAGTGCTCACGCCCACTGGTGATCCTTGGGTCAGTGGTTGGAAATTCCACATTCTCATGGCAGGGGGAAGTTTTTTCCCCATATGGCATGCAGTATTTGCTTCTCAAAAAAGTTGTTTTTGTTGTTAAATCGAAAGAAATTATGGTTGTGTTCAGATTTGTTCCGTCTGATACAAAGAATTCAAACGGAATCGATTAATCATACCAAATAAGTAGGCCGCTTCTGAAAACACATTGTTAAGACTGATCGTGCTTTTCCTGGGTAAACAACAAGAATGACTAATATTCAAATCGAGGGCAAATTATTACCTTCGAGTCATAGGTACAACATCAACAAGAGTATTTTAGACGTGGTGATGAAGGCGCAGCCCTGCAATTGCTCCACTGCTGTCAGAAGGGCCTTCTCCAGAGGGACTCCAGAGAGCCGTTCTCGAGCATATTTGGCCTACTCTTCCACAATAGCCAGACATCTTGGAAGATGTGAGCGAGTGCAGCCACACTCTGCCCCACCACGCTCGGCCTGCTTATACGTCTGGTCGGACAGGGCAGCGGTGGGGGAGATTTAAGAAACTCGCCCCATTGTTTCAACCATGACGCCACAGCAGCAGCTTACGCGAGTACGGCGCAACTAGACAAGGGGCTGAATGAACGTGGGGGAAGAGTCGTCGTAATGTCCGCGTCTCACGTGAAACTGCAGGCAACTTTGACCCAATTCACCCGCCCACCCAACCCTGCGCTCACACCACTCCCCATTCGCTCCGGAAGCAACGATTAGCGAGGTCGGCTACGTAAGGTGGAGAGATGTTATCTACTTCGCCTGGTATACAGGAGGTCGTGGGTTCGATCGCGACCCTGACAGCTGCCTGTATATTTGGAGTTTGCGTGTTCTCCCCGTGGCAGCGTGGATTTTTACCTCCGCATTTAGAAACGAGCGTTGATAATATTTGGCTGCTCTAAATTTCCACAAGATAAGCAACTTAATTTGGCTATTATTTACGATAATTTATGATAACCAGTTCCCTTCTTAAAATAAAGAACTATGACGGCTCAGTAGGCCTTCCTTAGTAAATATGTTTTCATAGTTGAATAGTTTACAGAAGTTCACCATCCATACAAACGTACACACGAGCCACTTTGGCGATGGGAACAGCTGTGATATTGAACTCGGAGGAATTGAGTGCGAGCGAGATTGTGTTTATTCTCACCTGCTGTCGGCTAAGTCCGTGTGAAGACGCAGCACAATAATAATAATAATGAATGAATGGTATTGTCGTTTTCACCCTCCGTTAACCCTCAAGGTCACGGGGCAACATCAAGAGAGAACATTTAGTTTTTAAAGACTCAATTCCATTCTTTAGAGCGCCGCACAAACGTTTACGGGCACAATCATCACGCGTTGAGGGGCGGCTTGGAACGAGCGGTGACACTTCAAAGTGTCGTTAAGCTGTCCTCAAAATCTGTTCCGTTATACTGCGTGTATTTTAGGTGCTAATATATTTTTGTTAAATAATAATAAAACGTGATAATCTATTTATTCATCCCGGCGAAGCCACGCTGAGTCGAAGGGCTCGCTTACAGCAGGGTCCTGCTGCTGCTGCTGCGTTGTATTTTTATTTTAAGATGTGTGTCAGCCACTTAATAATGAGTCGCGTTCATTATTATTATACAGTGTGGAGCGCCCAGAGAAATCCCCACGCCTTGCGCGAGGAGGCAACGCCCTGTACCCGCACGGATGGAAACAGGTGGCGATTAGCCCGCTTGCTGCACTGCCTTCTCCTGGTGGAGCCAGGCTAGGTGGGCACCTCCTCGTCGCCTACCCATGTGAAGTTCCTCAACATTTGTGCCGTGATCCACAAACCCCGGGCTGCTGCCTCCACAGCGCTGGACTAGAGGCAGTCACGTGCAGCAGTATAGCCACCACCATCACCCACCAACACTGTGTCCTGGCTGTGGCTCAGATTCTTTGGTTTGTAATTAAATGAGAATCGGGTTTGTGCCACACACGGCATCGTAGGAAATGCCACTGAGCCATGGAAAATGTAAAATAGCAATCGGGGTAAAAATGAGTCGCGTTTATATCAATGAATCACGTGACAACTATGCGGAATAAATTATTAAACAGCAAATTAAAGAATTAATCTTTACAATACCGAACTTTTCCCTCCATCTGTCGTCACTTCCTCTATCAGTCAAATCCTAATCCTCTCTCTCTCTTGACACGCGGCAGAGATCTTGAGATGCGATGACATCCCAAGATCCGGGCGCTCGACAATCGCATGCCCGCCACGTGGTTCTCCTCCACGTGGCACTTAGCGTCACATTATTTATACTCGCATTCAGTGCCGGGAGAAATGGCTTTCTTGGCACCACTGTGCCGGGAGGGTTAGGAGTTAGGGTTAGGGGCTAGGGGTTAGTGGTTAGCGGTTAGCGGTTAGGGGTTAGGGTTAGGGCTGTGGGAGGAGAGACCGGGATGGAGAGAGGCTGAGAGAGATCAGTAGGTCAGCACTTAGGGGCACAGCCAAGGGCAGTAGAAAGTGGGAGGGGGGGGGAGGATGGGTTGTACATCAGTTTGAGTAACACAAGCCCCAAAATCTACGATGCCAAGAGACCAGCAACAAACAGTACTGTTCAATGTGCAATTCAGGTCATAGACACGAGTGAATGTGTTGCTTGGACTAGGTGATGAGGTTATTACGAGAACTTGGAGAGTAAAAGAGAAGAGACGACAGGAGGGAATTAGGTGGATCAAGTGGTTGAGTGGTTGGGTGAGCGGGTGCGTTGCTGCGACCTGCAGTGTGGTGGTTGAGCGAGTGAATGAGTGAGCGAGTTGGTGGGTGAGTGGGTGAGCGAGTGGGTGAGCGAGTGAGTGGGTAAGCGAGTGGGTGAGTGGGTGAGCGAGTTGGTGAGCGAGTGGGTGAGCGAGTGAGTGGGCGAGCGAGTGGATGAGCGAGTGGGTGAGCGAGTGAGTGGGCGAGCGAGTGGGTGAGCGAGTTAGTTGGTGAGTGGATGAGCGAGTTGGTGAGCGAGTGGGTGAGTGAGTGGGTGAGTGAGAGAGTGGGTGAGCAAGTGAGTGGGCGTGTGGGTGAGCAAGTGGGTGAGCGAGTGGGTGGGTGAGTGCGTACGGTGTTACGACCTGCAATGTGGTGGGTGAGCGAGTGACGAGTGACCGGTGAGCGAGTGACGTGTGAGCGAGTGACCGTGGAAGCGAAGTTCACCGAGGGAAGCGCCGAGCGAGCGGGGCGACACCGGAGCGGCATGACGAACGGGCCGGGTGGGCCCCAAACAAAGACCCCCCCCCCCCCCCCTGGGAGAGAGGAGGGGGGGGGGCTCAACCGGCAGAGACAGCCGTGAAGAGTGACGAAGGAGTATTGGTGGTTAGTAGGAGAGTGAGGGTGTGGGTGGGTGAGGGGAGTGAAGATCATTATTTGGGGGGAGCGGTATTTAAGCGGTTACTTCGCGACGAGCTGAGGCGACCCGAGTTCTATTCCAGTTCACGGTCAACACCAGTGACGGTTATCTGAACCGGGTCCTGGGCCTCCCCTAGGTCGACTCGGCCTTCAAATGATGGTGCGGTGGGTAAGCATCGCCACGTGGGAGACAAAGGCGGCCGGGCGTGGTGCTGGCCACCCACCCCCTCGTGTGCCGTTCCGGCTTTCATAGGTGCTCGCTAACAGCACTTGCCCTAACATTCTGTTGCGGGCTACAGGGGGGGTGGGGGAATGTTTGTCTGTGAAGGTGAAGAGTGGAAGGCGTGGGGGTGATGGAGGGGCAATGTTAGCGAGAAAAAACCCCCAAACCCCCCTCCCCCTCCCCTCCACAGTGCCGCGTGGATGCGGAGTTTTACCCCCGTGAGCCGCGCAGCCGAGACGACGCATTGCGGTCGAAGAAGACACGTGGCGAAGGCCTCCTCCGCGTCACGGATGTCGAGTTCACAGGGCGGTTGGTAGCTCGAGGTCGCTTGGTGGATATGGGCACACACATATAAGTGTATTATATAATAAAGACAAAGATCCAGCGTATAAGCCTGAACAGACTGCTGGAGTAAGTGCTGTTGAGCGAGCACCTATGAAGGTCGGTATCGTATCCCTTCGCCACGAGCGCTTGGTCATCGGTAATTGTAACGATGCTCAACGCCGTTTCTTTGCTCCGAAAAGTTTCGACGAGTCTCAAGACATGTTTTCAGGAGGGTCCTTGCCTGGCACGTATGAACCGATTGACACTGTGGGGTGTTTTGCACAGTGAACGCAATGGCAATGACGGTGACCCATGATTATTATGAATTGAACAATAATGATGACAACAATTATGGCGATTGATGATTATGGCGATGATACCAATGATAACTCAGAACGATGAAGATCACAATGATGACGACAATGTGGATGATACCGACGACGACCATGACAACTCTAATAGTGAGATCATCAGTGAACATGATGATGATGTAGTTTCCTCTGTAAATGCCCCGATCGAACACACTCGCGCACACACACTCACACATCAAGGGCACCCCCCCCCCCCACGACAAAGACCACCCCGCCCCCCCTGTCTCAGTGTTGATTGAAGGAGGCCACGTTTTAAAAATGTGACCGCTGGCCTGAGCCCTGTGAAGCCCCGTCCAACTTCCCAGTGAAGTCACACGCACGACGTTGGGCGCCAAGCTGTTCGCGTTTGACCCGTCGCGTTTCTTGGCAGCTTGCCCCGAGCACGCAACTCGATCGCGCAAGAAACGGTTCTGCACGTGCAATAAACCCAATTACAGCGATAAAGGTTCAACTGATTTCCTTCTGTTTCCCTCTCCTAAGCCAGAAGCCCCGTCAGCACCGCATGGGGTCGTCCGCTCACACTCCCCTTCACCATTCCGTGACTCTTCTCCCGTCCCATCCACTATCTTGACAGAGAGACCCACAGACTTATATAGAGACCCACATACCTATACAGAGACGTACCGACGTACATGTAGACCCATAGTCTTACACACCCATATACTTTCATATACACCCACAAACTTACACAGAGACCCACAGACTTGCATAAACACCCAATTAACTAACATAGACTAGCATAACCTAGACTTAAACAGTGACCAATGCATAAACTTACATACAGACTCACATAGACTTTCTCTACCCATAAACTTACGTAGAGAACTACAGTAAAGATGCATAAATAGATACCCCTAGACCTGATAGACTTACTTAGCCCCCCATAGATCGCTGCACATCTTAATCTTCCACCGTCCCTCATATCTTATCCAAACCACACCCTTCCACATCACCATATCCTCCCTCTGCACCGTACCAGTGGCATCTCCACAGCCCTATTCATTGCACCTTGGGATGATGTCACCAATTGAAAAAAACAAAACTCCCCCTAGCATTGTGGGCGCCGTGGGGGTGATATGTTAACTATCTCGCCTGGTAGACGGGAATTCCTGGGTTAGATCCTAACCCTGACGCCTGCCGTATAGTTGGAGTTTGCCTGTCTGTCTCTCCCTTGAGTTCTGTGGATTTATCTCCGTGTCCTCTGGGTTTTCCCTCCACATTTTGTGTCTGCTAGAAATGTCCACGTGATGACGATAAGAAACTTCGTTGAGCTATCATTTGTGATAGCCAATTCGCTTCTCAACAAGAGCTATATAGCTCAGTGGGCCTTACCTGGTAAATAAAAAAAATAGTCTATATTTCTAAAATAGGCTAAATGCACACGTGCGAAATTTCTTCGGAGTAGTCGACCCAGTGGAGGAATTCAATGTGCCAGCATCCTCGTGAAAAATAAGTCTTGAGACTCAGCGAGTTTTTTTTTTGCCCGAGTTAATACGTGGCTTTAATATGATTATTGCTATGCCTGGAGGCACGCGAAAGTCAATCTCATTAGCGGGTGATGCAGCTGGGAGCTGCCGATCTCTCCGCTGGCTGGGATTTTTTTTCCAAAACTCACGGAACGTGCGCAGGAGGGCTTTGGGGGCTAGCAGCAGCAGCAGTAGCTAGTAGCCGGGCATTTCTGAAAGCTTCTACTACTGTAAACCATTGTTGGCGCTTAGCGCTATTGACTTAATTCCACTGCTTCTGCAGACTCAACATCCTGCCCAGCCGTAGCGGACATGGCAAGAGAGTGGAACGAGGTGCCGTGCACAAAAAAAAACCCGTAACACGCTCCCCGTCGCTGCCATTGGGCCCCCTTTTCTCCTCCCTCACTCTTGAACGTAAACAGAATGGGGGCATTGCTCCACATTGAACGGGAGTTTGCAATCAGTCGGAGAAAATAGTAACGTGGGGCCAAGTCAAACAGCTGCCAGTTTTATTTTTTTTCTCTCACTCTCACTCATTTAAAAAAGTTTAAATTCGTGGCCTTCTTTCCTGAAACGTATCCCTCCCACCCCTCCCCCCCATCGAAAAAAAACATTAACCTTCCCGTCTGACTAAAACAAACGTCCTCTTTCGTTTCTGAATTTGTCAGCGACCAGACAACCCCTTGACCCCGCCGTGCAGAACAAACGCCCCAATTTGGGTTTTCTATAAAAACCGCAGAAGTTACATTTTCAGACGCAGGGCAGCTTAATGAGTTCACGCCGATGACAATAGCATCTGGTCGCCCGCGACAGCACCGATGAGACCCAGCCGCTCGAAACCGGACCAGAGTTTGCTTGCTTGAAAACGAGTTTTGCTTTTGTTGTCTTTTTACCCAAAATGCTCCACTACGAGTCGCTCGCCGGTGACCGATGGACGCTGGCCGAATGGGCAGCGGGCACCGTTCCTTTTCGTCGTCGTCGCGAGAAGCGAAACAAAGCGGTGCGACTCTCGCAGACGGGCAGGGGCCACTTCTGCCGATGTGCTTCGGATCATGGATCGTTGCCTGTGTTGATGCCCGGGGACGTGGGGGAATTTAAACAGAAAAATAAAAATACTCAAATTCTACTTGGTTGCGTTAGAGAAAGGGTGAAGGTTTGCCTGAAAGGGAACTCGTGTCAAATTGCTGTCCGCAAAAAACTCCACCAGATTCAAAGAAAAAAACATCACAATTACCGTCCAGATTAGAAGACGCAATTCCCCCCTTCCACCCCCCCTCGGCAACTTGGGGGTGCGTCTCATAATCTTGTAGGTGTGCGCGTGCGACTAGATTTGTCCGACCGTATCGACACTGGGTACAAGTGTGGGGTAACAGGTTACTTTTGAACAAAGTCTCACAAGAGGAGAGTCGTGAATTCGAATCCTGGTCTGGATTCGACTCAGCCAATCGCCCCCCGTGAGGGGTCAATACAAGAAATGCCACTTGGCGGAAACCTCAACAGCGGGCTGGGCCCTACTGGGACGCACTTTGTCCCCCCCCCCCCATATCACGAGAAGGTGGAACTTCCACCGAGGGATCAAGATCATCAACGGCGGCGAGCACAGGACCCATCGCTCGTTGGTTGAGCGCAGACCGCACACGCCGCTCTGACACCGTTCACCTGGGGGGGGGGGGGCGTCACCGACGCGGTTAGTCGTCGCGCTCTCGCGGTCAACCCTGGCTGGCTGCCCGCCCGTTGGCTTGGCGATGGATGACTTCATCATCGTCGTCGTCGTCGTCGGGCAGACACGGACAGACAAAAACAACGGAGGGGGGTGGGGTAGCGGGGTGGGGGTGGGGAAGACAGCGCGGTTTCACGAGCTCCGCATTTTGTCTTCTGCTTTTGCGATTAGGGAAGATTAAGTTATGTTTAGAGAAGGAGGGAGGTCAGCGTCGTCCACAACGGGGTCGTCCGAGGTTAGAAACGTGGAAAAGCGATCCGGGATCGGTCGAGGGTGCCGAGATGCCGCCACCCAGCTTGGCTTTGCTTATCACGCGCGGCTCGTGCAGCGCATTCAGCGGGGAAGGAGGGTTTTTTGTAATATTTTTTTTTGGGGAGGCAACAATGCAAACATGTCTCCTGCGAGAGCCGCAGATCTTCGGCTGAGATAGCCGTGGCTCCCCGCCGCCTGCTAACAGTTCTCCACGCTCGTTTGTCAAACATCGGGAAACTGTCTGCGTCGTGAGCGCCCCGACACAGCGAGAGAGAGAGAAAGAATCCCTCACGGTGCCAGGGAGGAGTTTCAGATGAACGCGCTTCGGATTTTGGAATTTTTTGGCGGCGATTTTTTAGGATTGGACCTCTTCTTTGTTTAGTTAGGGATCGTTTACGCAACAAATGTGATCGATTTAACGCGTCTTTGGCACTCGCGAAAAGGATGTCGCCGCCGCAGCTGCCCGATGCCAATTTTTGCGGTAAAAGCGCAGATGTGATGCGAAACAAGTGACGCCATTTCCTGTGATGTGATACTTTCAGATCAATCGGAAGAAAGAAAGAATTCAGATCATGCATCCTTACCCGATGCAGCATTATAATTATTGCCATCATACACTGCGTGTCGCTTGGTACGATGCCCGACATTGCACTCAGTTCTTGAAGAAGCTCCACATAATGTAATACATAATTTATGTATTCATCCAGAGAGCCACAATGAGCCACTGTATTCATTCTCAGGAGGATCCTGCTGCTACTTTGGGTTTTAATCCTAAGATGCTTTCAGCCAATTAATGATTAGTTGCGTTTATACGCGTGGGGGACAACTGGAGCACCCGGAGAAAACCCACACGCGTGCGAGGGGGCAACACCCTATCCCCGTGGAGATGGAACAGATGGATGTTTGTCCACTCGTTGCCACCTCGGCACACACGGGAAGGGAGTTTTGCAACGACATCTGTGCGATGATCCGACAACTCTTGCTGCTGCTGCTGTTGCTGCTGCTGTTGCTGCTACCTCCACCCGGCGCTGGGTCTGGAGGCAGCCACATGCACCACCGCCCGGCTAAACCTCGGACATCATCACAAACAACGCGCGCTACGAGCCGGACGACACGGCCGAGAGCTTTACAGCAGCAGACGCGTTGGCACAAACACCACAGTGTCAAGGGATTTGATCCAGTTTCTCCCTCTCTCTCTCAAGTCACCTGCCACGCATTTTTCTTTGTTATTCCCTATCTGTGACCCCCCCCCCTCCCCCCACTGCCGAGGTGACTTCCAAGTGAAATACAAACATTCTCGTAGATCTCGAATCGCAGATATATTCCTGTACCCAGTCGGCAGTTATCACAAAGCATCATCGTCGTCGGAGAGAGAGAGAACCGGAGAGGTAGGAGCGGATTTTCATGCTGGCTTTTCGTTAAATGCTATCAGAATTGCGATCTGCAGGTGAGCGTGTGGCGTTTGAAGCCTGCCCGCCCACCCGCCCGCCCGCCCACCAGTGTGTGCCACTGGTGTCTGCTGCTGCTGCTGCAGGGCCTGCACACTGCCTCCATTCATGCCAGGCTGACCCTTCTCTCTTCTTCTTTCTCTCCCTGGCTCACGTCGCCTGCACCCACAGTCCACACCGCTCGCTCCCCCCCACCCCAAACCTCCCAACTCCTCCGATACAATCGAGATCCTAACAGTCTGCGAGTTGCAGCGAATGCTCTCTCACTCTCTCTCTCTCGCACTCCCTCGCCCCTCTCCTCCTCCAAGGAGGTGGCAGATAAACAGAGCTTCACGGTGCGGTTGAGTCGAGGTAGCAAAGCTCCGTTTTACGCGCCAGAGTTGCATCCCCCCCCCCATCGTCGTTGTTTATCTTGACGGGACCACCCCCGCCCAACCGCTCGGGCGCAAGCAGACACGCGAAGCTCCGGCTGAGGCCAGACCGCGAAAAAAACCCTGGCAGGACCCTCCCCAATAAATAGCCAGCCACGAGGACTCGGCGAGGATTTTTTATTTATTTATCCTGGGTGGGTAAATACCAGCGCAACGGTGATTAGTCCAGTGCCGTCTCATACTTTACAGGAAAATGGTCAACGTTGCTATTGCTAGGCGCTGTGGCAATGGCATCACTGGAGTCTTGTTGTTGTTGTTGTCGTACGACAGCTCATGTAGAGGCAGAGCGACGGCAGGATTTCACATTCGGGTGGTCAAGCCAGACGGCGGCATCAGCAGCAGCAGCAGCAGCAGCGGAGTGTGGCATCGTCGCTGTGATGTCTCCCTTCGTATTCGCGGATCGGGACATTGCGATCCGTTCTGGATGACCACAGTCATGACCACAGCCATCCAGAACAGCCCGTGCCAACGTCTAACGACGGGAGCGAGTTTGTGTTTAATGTCGATTCAGACCAAAGTATATCAATGTTACTCAGTAGCTCTCTCGCAGCCATGGAGAAGACACCGACGTAGCCTGTGTGCCACCGGCTCCCCGGTGTATGAAGATTAGTTACTCAGCAACACACTTGCCGTGTTCAAACCACTGCTGGATGAAAACCTCCAACTTCATAGTGCAGTGCGTCGTCAACTGGCGGCGATCACGATAATTATGATGACGACGACAATGGGGATCACGACGATGATGCTGCAGATTTTTACGGCGATGATAATAATTAAAGTGACAATATTTGCTGATGGTGACGATGAAAAGAGGCCGAGATGGCTGCCCGCTCCACCAACTGAGCGAGCTGCCTTCCCCGGCTGCGGCGTCACGTGTCCAGGAGGTGCATTCAGCAATTCCCCCCAGCCCCTCCCCCCTACCGGGGGACCGCAATCCAACTTACAACCAACCAATCCGCACGCCGAGTGTGCGCAGCGCATCGCCAGCTGGTCAAAGTTCATCTCCCCAGCCGTGCCGTATTTGCCTATTCATGGATTTTGTGTCACAGCCGAGGCCAATCGAACAACAGCGGCCCCCTTTGTTTCCAAACCCTTGGATGAGACCCTGGCGGGTGATTTTGCAAATATGGGCCGCATATTTGGCAATGAAAAAAAAAACACGCTTCAAAACAATTGGCGACCTAACATCGAAATTAATATTCGTGAATTTTATGCTGATTAAATCATTTCTTAACCGTGCCTACATTTTTTGGTTATACTCCATTGGCAGTCGTGCTCAAGCACAAAACAAAAACTCATTGGCTCCGAAGAAGGGCCATTGACCGGAACGACGTCCATAATATATTGTTTTCCTTTTAGGGTCATTGACGAATGTGCGTACATTTATTTAATTAATGATGACGTTGCTGTGTTTAAACCAAGCGTGAGCAATGGCAACGATTTCATGGGGCCAACGAGGCAGACCACGACCCACTGTGTGGACGACTCACTGTGTGCACGTGGTCAGCGACCGACCGTTGTCACCGCACAAACACCGCCCACGACAGGACTCGAACGTCGGTCCCGGGGTTCCTTCCCCCTCCGCACTGCTCGTGAAGTGGCTGTCGCCTGGCTCGGCAAGACGAGCTTGCGATTATAATAGTGATGATCATCATCATCATCGGAATTATTTCAACTTGTAACGTGTGGCCCGCACGGAATTCTCTCGTTCTCACAGAGAGAGAGAATGATCGAAGGGAGAGAGAGAATGACTTGGAGGTCCGAGAAGGATCCACAGATGAGCGGGTAGGAAACCACGTGGTGAGCCAGCACCAACAATTGCCCAAGCTCTGTGGTCCTCTACATATTAATGGTGTCATTGGCCAATTAATGAGTATTCTCATCATCGTCGTCATCCTTTCCGTTGTCTCTCGCCTAAGATTAGCACAGTTGGCTACGTACGGCGCGACAGAAATTCACCGTACATATAGAATCGTCAACTACGGTATAATCCACTGCTGGATGACGGAATAAAAAACGAGTTTCAGATCAGCGGTAACTTAAACCGGGGTCCAACACACTCAACGGCACACGTGCGCTCACGCGGTACTGGTCAAGAGAAACGCATGCTCGGTTGCAGAGAGAGCGCGATGGGCATTGCTGTGCGCGAGAACACATTGCGGATTAAATTTCGATTTAAAGCTTTCGTGACTGCACGGATTCATCTTCTTGGTTCTTTCGGTAAAGTCACGTAGAATGGAAATAATAAAATTATAAAATAAAACATAATTAAATTATTCTCACGACGTTTCGGCCATAATGCAAGCAGCCGTCCTCAGGTGAAGAACAGGTCTTCACCTGAGGACGGCTGCTTGCGTTGTGGCCGACACAGGTCTTCACCTGAGGACGGCTTCTTGCGTTGTGGCCGAAACGTCGTGAGAATTATTTTATTATGTTTTATGTTATTATTTTATTATTTCCATTCTACGTGACTTTACCGAAAGAACCAAGAACACATTGCGGATTGTTCAACGTTTTCTTTGGAGGCCGAGAACGTGTTCGCAGGACGTACGACGGCACCCGGGCGGCACTCGTTCGCCCGAAATAGAAGGAACAAAAACAATATAAATATTCAAAAAGAAGAATCAGAAAGAATACAATAAGAGAACAAACAAAATAATCACAAACAGACACGACAGGGATTGCTACGAGTGTGCTAGTGGCGGGATGTTGACTACATCGCCTGGTCTACAGGAGGTCGGGGGTTCGATCCCGACCCTGGCGCCTGCTGCTGTATATTTGGAGTTTGCGTGTCTCTCTCCTCGTGGTCGCGTGGATTTTTCCTCCTGTTCCCCCCCCCCCCTCCGTATTTAGAAAGTGCTGCTCATAATTTACACACGATGAGTCACTTTGTTGAGCTCTAATTTACGGCCAGGTCGCTTCTAGAGAATGACCAACATGCTTCATTGGGCCTTACTGGTAAAGTTACAACAATTGTTTAGTTTCAGTATGTGTGTTCAACTTCTTTCGCACCGTACGTAGCCAACCGTGTTAAGTGGACGTGTGGGGAAACATCAGCACTGAGGAGAGAGAGGTGGCTTGTCTGGGGACTGGCCACAGCAGAGACGACTTTCCCCAACAGCCTATGGCAGGCTGTATTGAGGCACACCGTTGTCATTTGTGTATATAGCGACCTGGTGGTGAGCTTCATGGAAGCTGGTCTGGTTAATTCTAGATTTGAAGCTTTCGTGACTGCAAGGATTCATACTCTTCGGTTTTTTCGGTAAAGTCACGTAGGTAAAAAATAAAATACATGAAAACAACTAAATGAAATCACGACGTTTCGGAGGCAACACAAGCTTCCGTCTTCAGGTGGAATCGTTACAGCCAAACTCACTCTAGTTAGTGGTCTGGTTAGCGTAACGTATTTTTCTTCCCAAGCACCACCAAGAATATTCATAATGGATCAGGCGAGGGGGGCAATTTCCATGACGCGGTCATTGACTCGAGCGGCACGACGTGGGTGGAAGCCTGCAAGGGGGGGCAGGGGGGGCCGGGGGGGGG
>CM025648.2:7749192-7779054 GCA_014621495.2 Entosphenus tridentatus | reverse complement strand
CACAACGCAAGCAGCCGTCCTCAAGTGAAGACCAGGTCTGTCGGGGAAACAGGACGGCTGCTTGCGTTGTGGCCGAAACGTCGTGAGAATTATTTTATTATGTTTTATTTTATTCTTTTATTATTTCCATTCTACGTGACTTTATAAAACTATTTGTTTACCAGGTAAGGCTCACTGAGCTATGCGGCAATTTGTTTGAAGCGACCCGACCACAAATGACAGCTCAACGAAGTGGCTTATCACGTGGAAATGTATCGCAGCCAAATCCTCCAAACGCGTGATGTTGATTCTAAATGTGGAGTGAAAAACCGGAGGACCCGGAGAAAAATCCACGTGACCACGGGGAGACACACGTAAACTTCAAATACACATGCGTCAGGGTCGGGATCGAACCCACAACCGCCTACATACCAAGCAAGGGAGTTAACATCTTACCACACAGCAGAAATCATCGCCCCAGGTCACTCTTGCAAACGAGACTCATCCCCGGTTTTTCTTGAGTTTTTACCCAGATTCAACTGAATAAACTTGACATTTTCAACTGTCGGACCAAGTGCCGTTAGCGCGGACACGTGAAGGCCAGCACGGCCACCACACGCAGCCGCGTTTGTCTCCCCAGCGCTGACGTTTAAGCAGCACACCGGGTTCTCATTTAAAGGCCGAGTTGACCTAGGAGAGATCCAGAATACGAGCCATTGATATTAGCGACGGCTGGGAATGTAAATGAAGCCACCGGGTTCACAGTGCAGCTCGTGATCCACTTGGCTGGCCACTACACCCCACATTATACGGACGCATTACGCACACACACACACACGCACACACACACAGGTCTGGGTAATGTGTACGCTATTTACTTATTTACGTGTTGTGCCGGGTGACCCATGATTAATGTGCTTGCCTCTCGGCTAAGAGAGCTCTGGTTCACTTCCAATCTTGTGTCATTGCTCAGAAACAGCGGGGTCACAGTGTGGCAGGCTCACGGTTAACGACGAGAACACGGCTCACCGAGGAGCTCGAACGATTACGCAAACCCACGCGGCCCCCTGGGCTCTCCCCTTGGGCAGTCTGTAGCCGGGCACGTCTGCTGATGAGCCCTAATGGGCACGAATACCCTTGCGCCACTCTTGAGTTTTCATTGGCAGTTTGTAAGTGGACGTGGCCTGCTGATAAGCCGTTATGAGTTCGAGTGGAGAAGAGTTGACGCTGGTTAGCAATTGAATTGGTAACCACCCAGCACCGGACCGTGATCGAACTAACTATTCTCACTATTTTCAGCTCTTTTTCAGAAGCGACCTGTCCACAATCGATGGCCCGAACGAAGTGGAAATTTATCGCAGCTAAATATCTCTGAACGTGTGATGTTGATTCTAAATGTGGAGGGAAAAACCAGAGGAACCGGAGAGAAAACTCCATGCAACCACGAGGAAAGAAGACACAAACTCCACGTATACACAGACATCGTCTCGGTCGGGGTCGAACCCACGACCTCCTGTATACCCGGTGAGGTAGTTAACAAACTCGCCACCGTGGTCATTGCCGGACATCGTTTCTCCGTGGCAGCACCCATCCTGGCGCACGTTGACATCAGCAGTCGATCCACACCGACTGGTAAGAGACGCTTCAAGGCCCTGACCCTCTCTTGCCCGGCTTTCGAGCGACACCGAGCTCACGATACCCGTCTCACTCGCGCTCACTCCCGGTCGGCTACGTACGGTGCGCCGAAGAAGTTCAACGTGCATACATACATACGCTGCTCGTTAAAAATTGCATTACTATTTACGGTTAGGATTGTCAAATTAGTCTTTAACGGAACGTCTCCCAAGCAAGTTAAATGTTTTATTTATTTTTCCGAAAGACATATCCGCGCAGTTCGTAGAGATTGCAGCCTGCCGACACAGACAATGCACAGTGCGGGCAGCATTCGAATGTCCCCCGCTGTCTCTGTCCCGTGTCTCCGTGTCTCTCCGTGCATGATCGAGTATCACGATAGAGCAGCACGACAGCAGAACACGTGCGCCAAACATCTCCCCCCACCCACCCACCCAGAACTGGCAGGTATCCACTGATTGTACATCAGGGGCTGTAATTAGACTCATTCAGGGTTACAACGCTCGCATTCCGCTCAATTAAGCGCGTTGTTTACGCTTGTGCCGCCGGCGGTAGGTGTGGAGGTGTTAACAGACAACGCGGGGAGGTAGCCAATTGCTAAATTAATTACGCCCCCTCCCCCCACCCAGATACGGAGCGTGGCTAATTGATTTACACCCGTGTTCTAATTCCTGTCTTACCCCAACCCCTTACCCCGTCCCAGAAGACAACTCGTGCGAGCTGCTGGTTCGTGCTGGAGCGTGCGGCAGTAGCAATGCCAGCCACTGCCAGGTATCACACGATATGAGAAAACAAGTTTTGCCGGCTGGCTGGAGGATGCAATAACACGGACGATCACGCACAAAGGACGCTCGGAGTTCCTGAAAAATATTCCTTAACGCCATTGGAACCTCATTTGCCTGAAAAAATAATATGATAATTGTTTTTTTACCCTTTTATCTGGCAACAAAACTGACACCTTTTTTTTTTACAAGGAGTCATGTTTGCATAGAACACAATACCTGCAGTCGTAATGCAAACAAAAACATAACTCTGATAATGTATGCACTGTCCTTGAAGTTGATTGGACCAGATGACGCCAAAAGGCGCACGCCTTTTGGCGTCATCTGGTCCAACACCATGTGAGACTAGGCTCTAAGGAAAGCTGTCTCGGGTGTGGACCAATCAACTTCAAGGACAGTGCATACATGATCAGAGTTATGTTTTTTGTTTGCATTACGACTGCAAGTATTGTGGTCTATGCAAACATGACTCCTTGTAAAAAAGGTGTCCGTTTTGTTGACAGATAAAAGGGCAAAAAACGAATGATCATTTTCCTTAACGCTGCTTAGGTTGCTACGGATGTGCTGTAGAATTCTCCGGTGACTTTTTGGGCAGGACTGCTGGATGCTTTTCACGGTGTCTGGGTGGCTGACGTTTAAACTCCACTTCTTCAGGAACCGAATAAGAATGCTGCAATCGTGGGAGGCTCCCAATGGAATGAGAAGCTCTTGAACTGAACAAAGAAGCTGCCCTAAATGTGGTGGAGCGAGAGAGCGAGCGAGAGAGAGAGACGCACGATTTGTGTTGTTCACACCGAGCGGACGCAACAAGCTCAACATTTCCTCTCTATCGCGAGTGAAACATTTTTTTTAAAGGAAGCTCGCCCCACCACATTTTTCACAGCCGCCGTCCATTTCTAGACACGCGACCGCATTGCCCACGATTAAAACAAAATTACGAGAAAATTATTCTCACGCTGACAAAGATCAGAACTATCATTAATTCTCTTTTTTTAGAACCCTCGGAGAACGTTCCAGCGAACCCCACCGAGGATGACGACCGGCCTTCCGCGGCGGGTAGCCGAGGCGTCGTATTTTGCCGCGGCGGCGGCTGCGCGCCATGCGTCACCGGCTCTCTCCGCCAACTATACAGAAATTAAAGATCCTGGGAGACGACAGAAGGTGATGGGGGGGGGGGCTCAAATTGCCGCCACTTGGCGAAGCGGGGGGGGGGAGCGTAGAGTGTTGGGGGTGAGGTGAGAGGGGAGGGGGGGCTCTCTCTTTAGGGCTTAACGGAGACCCCCTCCCAAGCTACGGGAAGCCACGGGGCGCTGGGGGGGGGGGGTCCATCCCGGCAATGATGGGCACTGGCGGCTCGGCTCCTTCACTCACGAGCCCCACATGGGGCCGTTCTCAAGGTAGGAATTTGCTCTACCCCTGAATTTTTCTCGGAGGTCTCTAAAGTGAGCGGGGGAGTGTGAACAGGCTTCTGCGTGACATTGATGGTGTCCTAAACTACGGTTGCCACCTGTCCTGGTTTTATCCAGGATCGTGCCCCCCCCCCTGTCCTGGAAATGACGGAGTGGCAGCCAAGGAACGAATTGGATCGACGTGATCCCCCTTCCCCCCGCCTCCCGCGGAAGATGGAGCGATGAGATCGGCTCGTCACGTGGAGGTGCAACTAGGACTGTTCACATCGCAGGATCACGAGACGTGGCCACGGCCTGGGGAGGCATTCATGCGGCAGTACATTGACCACGGCTGATTGATGATGATTGTTTAAAAAACTAACAATCCATCTCAGATTTGAGCCTCGTGTCAATCCAGCATCGGGTGAAGGCCCTCTGCCGCACCGTAACGGCCGAAGGAGTTTGCTGACCATACTTCACCACAACTGGTGAGTGTGAGTTGGTGATGGGAGTGCAGAGGAGCGGTTGAGATGGAGAATGTCTCTGATGTCAGCCGTGGGCTGGAATCAAACCTGGGTGACCAGGGTTCGTGGAGCCGTGCGCCAACGACTGTGCCACCGTTCGCCAGCTTGATCAGTCCGGAGCTAAGAGCGTTGTTTTTGTCGCACAAAAGCCAAGGGTGGCTTCATTTTAACAGGCACAATACAGTCATTGTTTTTGTAACCTACACCGGTTGAAGCCATCATCTTACAAAATAGATTTTAGTACGTAAATGTAAATAAATAAGCAACTCAAGCGTTTACCGTCAACAGTCGCGTGGAAATGCTTTACGTCATGTATGCTGCAACTCAGGAAATGACTCACTTAAGAGAAACAAAGGATGTGTCTGTATCTTCTACCCAATGTCAAAGACGATGATGATGATAACGATGATGCTCCTTCGCTTCCTGTGATGCAACTGTTATGCCAATTTGGATCAGTTTTTTTTATTATTATTACAAACCATACTCTTATTAAATATAATAAGCGCACAAGTTTATCTATCTGTGATTAACGCTGCACTTCCCGTCGTTTTCCTGCATGATGATCATCATGATCATGATCACGATTCACATATCACTTGCTACTGGCTGATGTTGACGGAGAGCAAACAGATACAATTTTAATCCGAGGTTGTTGAGCCAGATAATTGCATCGGGAGTAGCAGTGTTTTATCGCTGTGGTGATGTCCCATTCATATGTGTGTCCTGCTGTAAACAGGGTTTAGCTATCTATATTGAACGTGTATCTTTAAGGAAATGATAAGGCCATTACTTAATCCGGTCACACAGTAGGATGTTTGGTCAATTCCTTGTGTGCTGCTTTGCATAGATTATGACACCTCAATAGAACGGTTTGGAAAACACGACACTCAAGATTGCACTTAACTATCCTCAGGTAATAAAATACTTGAATAAACATTTACAGCATACCAATGTTAAACTAAACTACCAATTTTTTTTATTTGACCAGGCATGGCCCACTGAGCTATATAGTTCTTTTTTATAAGCGACCTGACCACAAATGATAGCTCAACGAAGTGACTTATCACGTGGTAATTTATCACAGTCAAATACTCCAAACGCGTGTTTCTAATGTGGAGGAAAAAACCCGAGTACCCGGAGAAACATCCACGTGACCACGACGGCCTGTATACCAGGCGAAGTAGTTCATATCTCGCTACCGTGGGGCGCCCTGATGTAGTGAAGAGTGGAGGCGCAGTGATTAGCACAATTGCACCATGAACCTGGAGGCCCGAATTCGATTCCAGGCCACGTCTCTGGATCTCCCCCCACCTTCACAAACCATCACTGGCCGCCGTGGGAATGTACGGTCAAATATCCTCCAAGACCAACATACATGGTTGTAGGGGGGCCTTACAACTAGCAGTGGATTGGCTAAGGAGCTGTAGATTATTTTTATTGACGTAAAGGTAGTACAAAAAAAACTCAAAAAAATCAAAAAAACTTTTAGAAACATCCACCATATATTTGTTGCGTCCTATAAATACCAAACGTTCATGTCACTCGCAGAGCCTCAGCGTCATGGATGGGTGGATGATACAGTGGTTACACCTACGCCTGACACCAAGGAGGCCCTGGCTTTGATTCCTGATTCGGGTGCCTCACTGTGTGGAGTTTGTATGTTCTCTCTCCCGCCTGTTCTGCACGGATTTCCTCCAGGTTCTCCGATTTCCTCCCATTACTAAAAACATATATGCAATATTGGCCAAAACATCCAAGTGCTGACATTTTTCCTGCAAATTGCTCGACTGGGATTAGACGCTTCGCTCCGCACTGTGAAAAACTTAGTAGGCTGCATGTTTTGTTTTCACACAAGCACGTGTGGCCAATGCAGACTTGCGTCCTTGTGGTCGTTGTCAATTTGGTGTTTTGAGCATCTTCACGTCCTGTGTATCCTTGCCGGGAAGGGTAAAGTCCTAGACGGCAGCGATTCACGATGCGGTCCACAGCCGGATGACAAAGAGGGGCACATGTACGAACGAGAAATAGGAACTGTGCTCGGATGACTCGCACTCGGAACAAATGAAAGTAAACGTGACGCAGGCGATGCTGATGGGAGTAATGCACGATATGTTAACTACCTCGCTTGGTATACAGGAGTTGGTGGGTTCAATCTCGACCCGGACATCTGTATATTTGGAGTTTGCGTGTCTCTCTCCACGTGGTCGTGTGGTTTTTACTCCAGGTTCTCTGGGTTTTTATCTCCACATTCATAATCAACGAAATACGTTTAGAGTATTTGGCTGCTATGGATGTCCACATGATGATAAGCCACTGCGCCGTTGAGCTATCAGTTGTGAGCGCCAAGTCGCTTCGGGAAAATAGCCTTACCTGGTCATAAAAGTAAAACAATTTAACTGAATTATACGAATTGGCAGCTGATGACAGAAACGGAAAAAGAAAGCAAGAGGTGAAGCGAATAAACCGGGGTGTGTGTCGATGGGAGATAATAAACGGGGACTTAAGAGAAATGAGGCGGCAAGGGGGAGGGGCGGGTGGGAATTGTTTCGCGAGTGGAGCGACTTTTTCAAAATGTGACACCTCGACTCGATTCCACGGCCACCGCCCGTCATTTTTTTTTTAAGAAAACCGAACCCGAGTGTTTTATTTGCACGATAGGGGACGTCGATTAACGGTGCGCGAATGACGAGCGACGTGTTGACACAACCACTGCCAGTTTTTCCGCGTGAACGAACCGTGCCGTGAACTCGCCCCCCCCCCCATCCGAACAGGAACGCGCAACGGGCATGGCCTAAGAAAGGAAGAAGATATTAATATTTTTTTGTTACGCGACAAAAATGACAAAATAGGTGGCACTCGACAATGACTCGCGTATCTGACAATCAACAAATCCATTTTCTCACCTCCGGCCGCGCGGTGACGGACGCGGGGCAATGTGCACCTGAGCGCGTTTGTTACTTAAAAAAAAAATCTACGATTACCAAAAACCCACCGCTCGTCTCTCAGCGGCGGTGACACCAATGCCAGGGGGACATCGTCGTGGTGCACCGGTTGTCTCGGATGGGAAGGAGCTAAAGAGGGGGTCTCCCCCCTCCCCCCGCGGGGGCCCGCCCCACACCCTCCGCGCGTTGGTGAGCGCCGGTGGTCTCGACGCGCCCCCGGCGGCACTATTGTGACGTCCGCGTGTCTCTTTACCGCTAAAATAAGGGCGGGCCCTGTTCCCATGTAACGGCCACTTCTCACAAACAAAGGGCGACTCTGAGCGAGCTTGGGGTAACATTATCCCTCGGTTATGCACGCAGCTTTTCAACAGCGAACTCCGTTCACTTCCTGAGAGGGGAAACCCCCTCCCTCCTATCCCCCCTCCCCTCCCCATGCCCCCCCACCCATACCCACCCCCTCCCATGCCCCCCCCATGCCCCCCATGAAATGTTCCTGAGTGGCTCAATGGAATAATTCAGTCATTTAAACATTAACTCACAGAGGATGACTGCTTGACCTAAGAATTTACATCAGTGATCTACTATGGGTTGTTTTTTTTTACGTGTGTGTGGTCGTATAATAATAATGATGAGGCGTTTTTGTGTATTTTGAAACAACGCTGAGATTCTTTAATTAAAGTCTCAGGTTATAAATCATCTTGCACGTATCCATATACGTTCACCGAACACAATATTCAATTTAAGTCACATCCCACTTTGTCAACATTAATATATATGGGTGTATAGTAGTGGAGCATAAATCTGAAATGTTATCAGCGCGCATACATCTTTTTAGTATGTAAATAGACCAGCACGTTATGAACGAGACACGGTTAATCAGATCTCTACCTCTGCATTACAAGGTAACAATGTTACACAGTGGTTACTACTGATCTATTGAATATGCTGAACAAGGATCCCATATTTTATACGGAGTGGTTGCTGCCAACAACATATGGTATGTATATTGGCATTTGTAAAAAAAAGTCTGACTCTGTTGACGAGACCTAGCAGGACGAAACCTGTCCAGAGTTTTGTTTTCTTAAACAAATGTCACTTGGTAATGTTCACGTTGAAGAACCAATAAGCTGAAGGACTAACCAATGTTTATTTTTTCATGTGGAGATACAGAACTGAAGGACTGTTGATATATTGGGTACGTGGCAGCGTTGATCATCTCAAGTCAGCGGTGTAATTCCGCTTTCCTACAGAAAGAGTCATTCTCTCCATAGGGCAAGACTCATTGTAGACGCTCCAACATAGTGGGACTTATATCGTGTAACAAAAACATTAGTTCAGTATTATTTTTAAAGCCTCACTTTTTTTTCCTGGACTGGATCATTTCCAAATGTGGCGCTGAAAACGTCGGTGTTTAGTGGCGCGCGCTCTGTAAATGGAACTGATTTTTTTTTAAACATTGCTACCGAGTACCATCACATTTATTTATTTTGGGTGCACCGCAATGGAGGAGTGAGGAGTGTCGGGTGCGGAGACGGGGGAGGAGGGGGAGGAGAGGTGGGGGGGAGGTGGGGGGAGGTGAGGGGCGGGGGGGCAGAGGTGGGCTCTGAAAAGCGACAGCTGCCGCTTGCGATGGTGGATCGTGGGGGCCACCTTGGTGCGTGGCCGTGTCTCATGCCGCGTGTGTCACGTGGTGCGTGGCCGTGTCTCATGCCGCGTGTGTCTCGTGGCCGTGTGTCACGTGGTGCGTGGCCGTGTCTCATGCCGCGTGTGTCACGTGGTGCGTGGCCGTGTCTCATGCCGCGTGTGTCACGTGGTGCGTGGTCGTGTCTCATGCGCCCCATTCTCCTGCTCAGCACCACGCTCACCTGCCCCTGAGTCACGCCACGTCGCGCATTCACTCACTCAGTCACTCGGCCCGTGACGAGGCCACTGCAGGAATCCCGACTGCTGCAGACGTTGCCGGAGCTGTTCCGTATCAACTTCCTGTACCCACGTGTGTGTTCGGGCTATATAGTACCTGCCTACCCTTCCCGTTGTTCGACACGATGTCCAACGTTTCGGAGCAGGGGCCTCTCTGTCGCAGTGACACGAGTGGACCGAGCCGTGCGTGTTAGCATGCGGCTGCCCCCCCCTCCACCCCCCACCAACGGTATTTAAAAGTCCGATTCGGTCTTCAGTGAGGATGAGGTTCTGCACTAAACCCGGCCAACCGGAACTGTGTGTGCCGGTGGGGCGTAAACGAGATAACTTGAATTTGTTGAGGTAATTTAACCCGGCGAAGGAGCAAATAAATATGCGATTTGAAAAAAAACCTCCGCAAAAAAGTGGGCGCTGATATTAAAAAAAGCGGTAAGGAATGCTCTGCTTCGTGTGGCTTATTTTTACTGCTTGTCTCCGTTTCAGCCTCTGCGAGCTTAAAAATGAAACTTTCTATTCTCAAGCACAGGAAAACATTGTGTATGTTCAACAGAAACCTGTCTGGCACGGCGCTACTTCAGGGATTGCAACAAAAAAATATGCGTGACCATTAGCGGTGCTGACGTCCGTAAAAAAACTTGGAGCAACAAGGCGGCGTGCCAACCTCCCACCTCGTTTCTCTCGCTCGCGTCTCGCTCTGTGCCCGGGCGCTCGATCGGCATCGCGAAAACCCTCCTCCCCCCCTCCTCTTCCTCCTCCTCCTCTCGCAACCAGACGCCCGCCGCGTAAAGTTCAACAAACACGCTCGTTCGCGAAGCCCCCTACCCCCCCCCTCTCTCTATCAGGGGATAACAGCGGTCACCTTTCAAATTTTTTAAAATAAATGTTTCACCACATTGCCTGGAGCTCTATGGCCAAATCGTCCCGATTTGCACCCGATCTCATCACAACTCGTCAACTGCTGAGCAAAGCGGGGGTCGAAGCTACCCACGTACAGCAGTTCAGAATCAGAATATTTATCATAGAGGAATGCGATGAGCTATGAAGCTCTTTTTCACACATGTCCAGTCGGGGTGGAGTCAGAATATTACAACAACAATACAAAAACACGATAGGTGTGCATGGTATAGCACAGGTGAACATATCACTTAACACATATATACAAATTAAACTAAACATTTTTTTAAATCTAACCAGGTAAAACCCACTGAACTATTAGATGATTTTTCAAAAGCGACCTGGCCACAAATGACACCTCACCGAAGTTGGCTTATTGTGTGGAAATTTACATCGGCAAAATGATGTCATCTCATGTTGGATGGGTGACGTCCAAGACTGACCACCTTTGAGCCCCACGCCTCTAACACTTGGCGAGGCCGGTGGCCACACGCCCAGGGACTGCTGATGGCAACCGGTCTCGCACCCCCCCCCACGTGTTGATAACAACGACGAGACAACGTGGACGGGCGACCACCAGGGCTTGCCAGGTGTTGCAGGCGTGGGGCTGCGGTGCTGACTGAGTGTCACCCACCTCATGTGCCAGGTGGGTTTACTCCGGCTCTCTCCCTCTCACTCACGATTGGTTTTGGCCAAGCATTCCAATACAATGGAACCCTCCCTGGAAAGTCCCGAGGCGAGGCGAGGCTTTCCTGGGTGTGTGATTGGCATTGTTGGCGGTTAACATTGTGGTACATAGCGGTGAAAAGCTACACGGGTTAGTTTTACCATACAAATGTGGAATTTGTATTTTATTCGGAACGTAATTTCGTAGGGACAATTTGCTCAATACCCACGCAGCCAGGAAGCTGCGGTGGTGCGATTATATTGCTCTGGACTGCAACTCAAAAGTTCGACCTCCCGTCGCGGCAGCTGAAACAATGGAGCAAAGTCTCATTAATCCCCCCCATCCCCCCACCTCTATCCACCCGGCAGTAGAAGTTGGTCCTCCGCGGTTAGCCAATCGGTAGGCCGCTAACTCCCTCCTCTTCCAAGTGTGGAAGAGTAGACCAAATGCCCTCCAGAGGAGCTGTATAGAGCTCCCTCCAGTGGAGGTCCTTCCGCTAGAAGTAGCATGAGCGAGTAAATAGCAGCGCTACGCTCCTACCTGACTTTCCCAGGCGGCCCTGACTTGCATCACAGACGCCACTCGGCCAGGCGCTAATGGACTGTTGGCTCCGGCCTACTGAACCCACTTGGGCTTCCTTCCCGATCAACAACAGCAAACGGCAACCCGCCTTGGGTAGATGCGGCACCCCGAGTGTCTTGAAGCTACAGGGCAACTCCTGGTCATACAGAGTTCAGGCCGGCGAGCCGGCTGACAGCTGTGTGCTGTCCGTTGACCAGGAAGCCACGCTACGTACGCGTGCACGTTGAACTTCCTTCGCGCCGTACGTAGCCAACCGTGCTAATTGGAGGTTCGGGGGAAGGACAACAGGAGGCAGCGGTGTGGATTTTGAGAGAAGCTTCATCCTCTTTTTCGCGAGGCCACACCAGCACCAGACACCACATGGGGCCTGTGTTCCTTCATGTGGTCAGGGCGGTGTGCGCGGCGGTTTTTGCCGAATTCAAGAAGTCGCTGAACCTTCGCGAATGAGAACGAGCGAGTCCGAGTTCTGCGTTTCAGTGGCAAAAGAAGGAAGAACGAGGGAAATAATGAATCTAGGGCGGGACAGACGGAAACGCAACGATGCAAATGTTGCTGGTGTCCCGATAACTCAAGAATTGAAATTATGTTATATGACGTTATGTGGGTTTTTTTTACAGCCATAATAATTAATCACCATTGTTCCTCAAAATTATTGTGGCGGAACGCACTGGCGGACATTAAATATCTGTCGCATTTAAAGTAATCAGATTTATACGTTGGCTTCAATGCATGTCACGGTCCGAATGTGCTCAAAGTTACAACACAGATTCCATTGTTTACGGGGCATCAGCGATAACAGATCATTTTAATGTCAAATAAGTTGAACAAAAATACGTACAATATAATATATTTTAAGTGTGTTCATCCTTTCACTGGAAAATGATGAGAAATAAACTGCAATGTAATGCACGGTCCCAGTATTTTATGTGTGTTCAAGTCAGCCCCTTGGGGGGCTAGAAGCGGCTGAGCGCCCACCACCCCTCCCCTCGCTCAAGACTCAGCCCCCCATCCTAAAATCTAAGAGCCAAGTTCAACAATTATCGACGCCAAATTATTATCATTGCGCTTTGGGCATCCTAGGGTTGAGAGAGCTCGACGGCTGAATGGGGGATACATTTGGTGAAAGTTTGTGTGATATTTTGTATGGCCCAAACCACCCCTCGCCCCGTCCACATTGAAGTCGCAGGTTCGTGTCACGCTCGGTAGTAGGAGGTGGACCGCCTATCGAGCTGAATGGAGTTCAAAATAACACACAAACGCCTTGCGAAGGACCCATCGCAGAAGATCGCTGGGTTTGATCTTACACGAAGCTCATGATCCACCCTAAACCGCATCCACTGCACAAACCATGGCAGTAGATGTGGATACCTGATGCACAAATGGAAAATGGAAAACTCTCCAATGTGAAACTGTGGTCATCAAGAACAGACCCTACAACGTATAACGACGTAATGCCCCGGGCGATCCACAAACACGAAGGGAGACATCGCAGCGATGATGCACTCCGCTGCTCCTGACACAGTTATCTGGCTTGACCACGTATGATGTGATATTCGATTTGTTGCTCTGCATCATTATCATCATGATCCATATGAAAGAAGAAGACGAAGATCTGACGCCAGCTGTGGGGGACCGCTCCCCGAGAAACGCTCCACGCGAGAGGCGCAACGGACGGACGCGTCACAGCCCGCACGGCGGTGACGGACGGACGGACGGACGATGATGGATGACTCGGGATGATTGATGATGACGACGACGACTACGATGACGACGCGGCGCTTTTTGTCGCGGCGTAAACCGGCCGCGAGAACACAAGCGCCCCTTAGTATTTCAGCCGGCCCGCGCCTACCGCAATAAAGAGAGGCATTGAGAAGTGTTCTGCGGCGAAACGGGCGAGGCGGGCGCACACGTTTCCCCCGTGTTCCTCTTACATTTTTCTTGGGAGGCGGCCATCGCCCGCTTTGCTAGCCCGCCCACGTGCCAAGGTCAAGGTTCGAGTCCCGTCTCAGCGGTGCCCCCACGGCGGTTCTCCCCTCCTTTGTGCCCGAATCACCGCTCCTGCAACGCGAGCGTGGTGCTGTCAGCCAAGATCAATCCACTGCCCGGTGAAAGTGGCCACCGTTGCCGATGGTCCCGTGACGCAGCAAGCGACCTAGTTCCTACGCACGAGCTGATTTCATCTCTCCATCTCCCCGATGGACATCCTACGGGCAATGTTTCTTTGTGTGCCACTGTTGTAACGCTTGCTCACTGGCCACCACCGTCATCATGTGTTTAGTTTGTTGTCCTTTTACCGCACCTCCAATTATCGCGGTTGGCGATGTGCGGTGCGAAAGTAGTTCAACATACGTACGCACATCCCTTGGGGCAACGCGTCCCGTCCTGCCCATTCACTCGCCGCCACTTCCACCCCACTGGCGTTTGATCTCCAAATCTTCCGACAGCGAGTCGAGTCGCTCTGCCGGCAGCATCACCCAGCCCAGCGCTGGGAGAGAAACTCTCCGCGCGGTGAGCCACTGTGGCCCTCGGCTCTTGAAACCTGCCGGCGTTCATCCGACGGAGCCTAACGACTTCGTCAAGAATCGGTGGCAAAAATTGGCGCTCGTCACACCGTGCCACCCCCTGGAGAGGTGATCCAACACACAACACCCCCCCCCATCCACTCACTTCGCTCCCTCCTCACCTCTAGGGGAAGCAGCGATGGAAATGAACCGGGAGGCCACCTATTGATTTATCTCCATACACAAATGAAAAAGATTGTCCAATTCCTTTTTTTTCCCCGCGTGCCATTTGTCACGCCAACAGGGTGGCGTTTTGTCAATAAAATATCACGGGCGCGGTAGGGGAGAGAGGCAGCGCACATGGGGCCTTGCCCGGGGCTTCAAATTGCCACCCGCGCACCGTGGCGATCAGATCTTAGCGGCAACGCAACAAACTAGAAACGCGGCGCCGACTTCGCTTAAAGAGACCAAGCCGCGACGGGCATTGCCCGCCCAGCGCTGCAGTTCACTTTTTCTCTCGCTCTCTCTCTCCGAATATAGATTTTTTTTTACAATCGTGGCGATATCGCATCACATTCGCAACTCTCGCGCCGAAGGTAGTGCACCACCGCGTGCACGAGATGGGCGCTGAGTGAAGCGACGTCGAACAGCTCGCTCGCAAAGTAGCAAAAGGGGGTTCGAGTTTGTAGCAGCGCCACGGCACATGATCATAGTCGTGGCGAGAGTGACGACTTCGAGGTGCGAGGAGGAATCTACAGGCCAGCTGGAAGGCGGCAGCAGCAGCCACGTTACGAGCCGGCACCAACAATTGCCCGAGCTCTGCGGTGCTCCTTATATTAAGATGGTTATCGAAAGAGATTACTTATTACGAGTGTTCATGCACACCAGGGGTACACAACTTGTATTTGCTGTGCAGAGAGAGCATTCGCCTCGTATAAAGCAGAGCTGCCGCGATGTGCAATATTAAAGCTGAAACAAAGTATGATCAATGGGATGGAATCAGCAACTCGCTGCTTTTGAGAATATGATGTCAACATGAGTTGCTGCCTGGATCGTTATTATTTTTATTAGCGTACATTTTAGCGATGGGCTTTGCACGAAAAATGAATCCGATTATAGGATTTGCGTCGAATCTCAGCATGGTTTTCAGATGTCATCGGAAATTCTGGAGGACGCTCCTCGTGCACATACACGGTGCCCCAAGGTTATTTAATTAATTTGCGCAAATTTTGAAACCGACTTCTATTTTCATTGATTCATGCACGAATTATCTTTCTAAATGAATTTAGGACTTTTTTATTTTCATAAATTACAGGTGTAATCTTTGAACATTCATCAATGATGATTTGTTGTCGCAATTAATTCCGGGTTCATGGTCGAGTTGTGTAAACGACAGATTTTAGGTGACCCGCACAGCAATAAGAAAAAATATTAATATTAAACATTATGAACTTAAAGAAACATCGAATTTACATTTTTAATGGCAGTGTTAAAATAAGTGAAATAACCCTGTGTGTTTTTTTTATTTAAAGCTGGTTCTTTCGGTATTTTTGTATTGTTTAATATTTGTATTATTATTTTATTATTTCCCTTCTACGTGACTTTACCGAAAGAACCAAGAATATGAAACCCTGTGTGTGTTCTTGACTTTTGGGCCACCCTGTACACACCTATACAACGCGAGGCGCAGGTCACGTGGCACCTTGAGACGCGGCTGCATTTTCACGGATCTATAAATCGCACGTTTTATTGCGTTATAAACTCAAGTGTGGCAACGAGTGCGCAACGGAGCTTTGCTCCTCCTTGCCGTCTCAATCGAGAACTTTACAAAGATCGCGCGAGCGATGTTTAATCACGGTTATAAACGAGAGGCCTCTCAAAACGCATTGGCGCCCAGGAGGGGCAGTGGCGGTTTTAAAACCAAATGTCTGCAAAACAAATGAACCACGACACCTCGCCGATGTCGTCACCGAGCATAAGCCATCACGTGGTCTCTGGTCATCCTTGCAGCTGCTTTTTGCTGACAATCGAACAAAGACGGTCACCGCATCGCGCGCTTTCAGATGAGCTTCTACGGCCGTCTGGAACGCTCTTCCTTCCGATATTAGGAAGCCACTGGAGCTATGCCCTTTAAAATCATCTGGATTGAAAACTAATTTCTCGAGAATTGCTTTTTTATTTTAGTTTATTTTCCAGCACCACTGGTTAGCACAGTTGGCTACGTACGGTGCGAAAGAAGTTCAACATATATACATCCGCTAGACCGTCTTCCAATGTCAAACGTCTTCTTCTGTCGGCTAATGTTGTTGATTTAGAGCAAAACTTTAATTTGACATTGGAGGTGGTTGAGCCAGAGAGTGTTAATCACGTGAGTAAACAATAGCGGGTTGATATCTGGATAAACGAAGCGCACGGAATGGAGCTCATGAAAGGCGTTCTTTACATTTTGTCTTCGTTAGTGAACGAGAAACTCGTCCAGTCAGGCCGCTCATTGTTGATTTTCTCCTCTTCCACCCACCGCCTGTCACCCCCCACTAATGTCTGTGCAAACATCAGCCCGCCTTTCAACGTTACAGCCACTAAACTTGCACTCAAAACAACTTTGTGAAAGAAATGAACATTTTAAAACCGTCGTTATATATCCGCAGCATATTTATTTGTGTTTTATCGTCCGCATTAAAACGGCAGCCCGGATGCGCCGTCCCTCCCGATTGGAGGGTTTGGCGGGAACAAAAAAATTGTCCAGAGGACTCAATTAGAGAGACACGGGGAGAGAAATAACTTCAAAGGATCCCACACATTTCTTATCCTTTAAATGTTATTGCGGCAGCTCTTTGCTAAATGAAACGGCTTTTTTTTCGTTTTACTTTTTTTTATGAAGTTTTGCCTCTTCATCTGAAGCACCGAGGGTCTTTAAAATGTGAGATGTACGGCCTTGAATGTGTAAATTTTATTACGTGGCTTTGTGGAATCGTGTGAAAGTGAATTAAAGGCAGGAAACATATAAAAAAAAAATGTATAAAATAAATAAAAGTATGCATCATTCGTGTGCTAAGCGCGTGTCACTGAGAGTAGTTTCTTCGTTTTGTAAACGGTTTCTGCCCCAAAATATTTTCACCACCGATTATGAACCACTGTACACAGATACCTCCGACTATCTCGGATGGCCGACGTACGGTAGAATATTAAAGAGGCAATTTCAAAGTATCATGGATGTTGCATACTTTGTTATATGTATATGTCTTTGGTTAGAAGGCAGAATTGGCGTCAGATGCGTTAAATGGCTGCGCAGGGTTTAGCGCTTGTGCCGCTTAGTTCTGCGGTGTAGAAACGGATGACACCACAAAAAAAAAATCTTATCCACAAAAGCAGTTTTTTGGATTAGATCTAACCCAGATCTCACCCATTTAAATCTAACCCAAAAAAAACCTTTATAATGGATAATATTGGTCCTGAAAGCCTACGTGTTAAACCAAGAATACATCTTGATTGACGCTTTTTTCCCGACACATAGTACACTTCAACAATTAAATACACTTGCCCAACGTTACAGCTCGTAAGCGCCCTTAATTACAGAGCCTAATCGTTCGAACATCACTGGGTTGGCAATTTTACTGTCTTCGTTTAATTGTCAAAGGGGGAAACCCCCCGGCACCTCCCCTAAACTAATTATCTTCGTATTTATTTAAAGTTAACAATAATGAACCTTATATTTACGAGACCACGTAAGGGCGTAGATTTGGCAACTGGCAACATTTCTGTGACAAAGCCTCCCCCGCGTCGGCCAAAATGATCGATTGCCGATCGCCAGTCGTTTAATCTAAATAACAAAACAAAATAACAGCACTATAGAGAAGACCCTCTCTGAACTAAACTTGACCTTGAGACCTTTCGGGCATCATTCAGTTCCAGAAACCCGGCCACCCCCCCCCCCCCACCGAATTAACATACAGCGCATATTTGTCAGCACGGAGTGAAAAAGACATCGATTCTCCTTCCAGGTTCAAACACGGGCGTCAATTTGTTGCCGAGGTAACTCTTGTGGCCGGGACCGATCAATACGGCGCTGCTGTCTGGCGCGGCCTCACGCGCCGGACGGGGCCCGCTCATTTGTCTCGCTCTAAAAAGGTGCGCGCTCTGGTCAACGCGAGGTCACGCCGGACGCCAAAAGCCTCGGAGGGACACACCTCGGGACAAAGACGAAGCGAACCGGATCGGCGTTTTCGGCGCGCCACCGATCGGGGAGGGGGGAGGAGGCGAGCGGGGGGCCACGCCAATGCCACGAGGCTTTAAGCCGGCGGTGGGGCAAGTCCCCTTTGAGAGCCGCACGCGGCTCCGGAGCCGCAGGTTGGCGACTACCCCTGGCGTTAAACCGTGGCTCTGAACAGAGCACTGAGCGTTTTATACGGGGGGCGGGGGGGGCTTTCTATTTACACTGTGAAACACGTTCGGATGGTTCCGGAATCCACATTCCGTACGCCTGTGTATGCCAGTCCATCATCATCATCAGCAGCAGCATCACCATCAGCAATGGTCAATCCACTGCTAGAAGAATGCCCACCCCCCCCCCAAGCTGCAACCCATCTCTCACGGAGTTATAATCCACCCGATTCCATTGCTCCATCTCTCCCCGGGGCGGCGCTAATCTCGGACGCGTTCTCTTCCTCGGCTGCCACTCCATCATTGTTCCTGACCGTCGGCTATCGCCTGGCCAAGCACCCCCCCCCACCTCCATCGTGACGAGGATTAGTCTCCACCTACTTGCTGTACCGCACGGGTGTGTTGCGATGGACGGAGGTACCCACATGTCAACCTACCGCGTGCTCCCACATTTGCCGTCGGGTTTATCCGCCGTGCCCCCAAACTTTAGCGAAACCAAAAAAAATATTTACGCACGCACGCACGCACACACGCACGCACACTCCCATGTTAAACCTCGCGCATAGAAAACGCGATACCCGTGACCAAATAAATATTTTCTTCCGCATTAACACCGCAGGTACGAATAAAGGCTGCGGTTCTTCTCGCAGGTGTTACAAGATTTGTTTTCATCCTTTTCAAAATTCTTCACGCCCCCCCCCAACCCCGAACATCACTCCATAGGTTTCCGACGCCCAACAACGAGGGGGGTTCTCTCTCTCTCTCTGGGCCATTCTGCTGCTGGCAATAGCTGTGTCAACACGCACGCCGGACCCGCTGGGGTCAGGCGGGCCAAAGTGTTCAGGTGTGGCACGCGTAACACGACGCCGGCTGACATCACCCACCCACCCAACAGTCGCCAGCAAAGCAATCCTTTGACGTCCGACGATGTACCCACAGGAGGACTCGGGGGGAGGGGGCGGGGGGCGAAGCATCGTGCCAACTATCGTGAATTTCAGAAACGAGGTTCTAACTCATATTATTCTTGAACCAGGGAACGCTCGAGTGCGGCGTGCATTACAACAAAATCAATGAGTGTTTTGTTTTGCTTTATTCCCCCCAACCCCCATCGCACGTTGATGCCCCATTTCTCATTTGTCAGCGACGGCGCTGACAAACGGTCGCCCCGACTCGCGGATATTCTGACACAATTCGTTTCTGACCGCTCGGTTGTAAGAGCGGCACGTCGTACACCAGCACATGCCACACACACACACCCCACACACACACACCACACACACACATCACACACATCACACACACACACCCCACACACACTACACACACACCACACACACACCACACCACACACACACACACCACACACACACCACACCACACACACCACACACCACACACACCACACACACACATCACACACACCAAACACACACACACGCACACGCCACACACATACACCACACACACCACACACACACACACCACACACACCACACCACACACACCACACACACACACACTACACCACACACACCACACACACACACACGCGTGATTCACATCGCATCAACTGTAATAATCTTCGTCATTTATTCACCCGGAGAAGCGTCAGCTGGCTTTCTCCGTACTTTCGCAATCCACCACGCTCGCGAATGTTGCTTTTTGACAAATCGCCTACCAGGTGTCACGTAGCGCGTGTGAGCGAGCGAGACGGGAGAGCGTATACCCATAGCAAATCGACACATGTAAGGGTTTACATTTCATGAAAGCATTTCCCCCACAATTAAATAAACATATAGCAAACTGGAGACTTCTCCCATTTACAGTCATCAACCAGTCGTGGAAATTCCACATTCCTATGGCCGGGAGTTTGTCCACCCATAAAGCAATCTTTGTCGGCTTCTCACAAAGCGGTACTTTTCGATTTAAAGCTTTCGTGACTGCAGGAATTCATCTTCTTGGTTCTTTCGGTAAAGTCACGTAGAAGGGAAGTAATAAAATAATAAAAATAAAACATAATAAAAAGCAGTACTTGTTTTATCGACCCCAGAGGGATACGTGGGTCGAGCACACCGGTGAAATGGGACTCGAACCCTAAGCCAGTCGTGCGCTGTGCCTAAAAGTCGGATTAACAGCAACAAAAACACACCGGCACCAAAACGGGATCAGCAACCTACCTGCTGTACTGCCTCCTAGAGGCCACCTCCAAGCTGTGCAGGTGGGTCAAGATCAAGGGGTCATCGCGTGACCAATTCCGACGACGACGTCACCACACCTCGCCAACGAGTTCTAACGCGGCTGCTTGCGGAGCGAGGACACGTCACCTCCAAACTCTGCCCCCACAGTGAGTCTCTCCCCCACCGTCTGCTCCAAAGTTTCACCCCCCCCCCACACCCCCGCCCTGGTCCCCCCCAGACTCGTGGAGACCACTCCAGGTGGAATGTCTCACGGAACAGGAGAATCTGCACGATCCACCAACGCGAGATACACCGCACTATTTAACTAATGCGCTGAAAGTTTGTTTTTTGTTGGTGTCGTTTAATTGTCAATTTTGCACCACCGCCAAAGCAGGAGCAGCAGCGGCAGCAGCAGCATCATCCGTCGACAAATAGTGTGTGACAGCATCGTCGGTGGCCCCCCAGGAATGACCAAGCTTTGGCGTAGGAGCTACTAGAATCTGGGATCCACGCGTAAAATACGAGCAGGGGAGACGCCGTTGATATTCAACACCATGCCTGCCAGGGAGCATTTTGGGGAAACGGAGTTCAAATTCTATTCGACTTTACCCACGATTATCCACGGCAACGGTTGATGAGTTTACAGGGAAATGCTCTCGTCAATAAGACGGCGATCCAAGTGGGAATTGCTACCAGGCTTGCTAATAATTCCAACTGGGCTCGTCGTGGACTCAAACCAAACATCCCTACTTGTCTGCGGTCGACACAGAACGGAGTTATGTATTTGCGTTGATCGGACTCAGCATATTTATTTAGACTACAGGAGGAGTCCGATGAGTAACGAGGATCTTGTTCACGTATGTCCAGCAGCCCATGACGCTTCCACGGTTTGTGGCCCGGACAGGCGAGCCCGCGTGGACAGGCGGGGCCGCGTGGACAACGCGGTGGGGGGGGGGGCCCTCTCAAGGTGGGATAAGCGACGATCAAACGCGGCGGCGGTGGAGGTATCATCCGCTCAGCGGGGGCTGCCATCGATCGCCGAGGCAAAGCGCAAATTATTTTCTCACGCGGACCCCGTCGAGCCACGATACAGAGTCGTGGTTCGACTCGAAACTGGCCATTGAGTTTCTGTCCCTCCAGAAAATTACGGGAGTAGGGTGGTGGTGGTGGGGGGGGCTTCAGTCGCGCTGTGTTTATGCGGCAGGATTTTTATTGACCATATTCATTTCGTCGTAAGCTGTTTGTCCAAGGCGCGCACTTTTCCCACCACTTTACTCACCGCCCGCCATCCTCCTGTTGTTACCCCCCCCACTCGTCCCCACCTCAAGCGTTCTCTCTCCTATTTGTTGTTTCGTGTTTGCAGGTGCTGCCATCTTACGTTACATTTTTATACAATTTTATTTGTCCCCCCCTTTGTTGGTGTTGACCGCAACAGGATTCGGTGGTGCTATCCAAGCGCGGCGTGGGATTTTTGCCCGGAAGGCCACGCAGCGGAGGCACTGACAGATCCCTCGAAGCTCTGAGGTTTAGGACCGTTGCTATTCCCTGGTGCAATACATTTACAGGTGCCTGCAGCGGCCACCGCTACAATGCGTGTCTACCTGTGTGTGTGTGTGTGTAAGGGGAGCGGTAGCGTGGCCGGTGCGCTACGAACCCGGGCGCGACCCGAGTTCGAATCCCGCTCATGGCCAACACCAGTGACGATTATCTGAACTCGTCCTGGGCCTCCCCTGGGTCGACCCAGCCTCAAATGAGTACCTGGCGCGGTGTGTAAACATCGCCACTATGGAAACAAAGGCGGCTGCGCGTGGTGCTGGCAACCCACCCCCTCGTGTGCCGTGCCGGCCTTCATAGGTGCTCGTTAACAGCACTTATAGGGGGAGGACCTGTGTCTGTATAAGTAGTACAATATATATCACGGTGTTTTAAGTAAATGTACATTCATCAACATCATCAGCCATGGTCAATCCACTGCTGGATGAAGACCACCCTCCCAAGAAAAGTGCAGCCTCACCTTCCATGCAACTTTGGGTTTAATTCTAAACGCTTCAAACAAACAATGCCCATTCTCGGCGAAGCAAGTAATTTGTCGTCCATGGAGTATGACAGGAATAATGACCGAATGTTTACAAATCCCACTTGCGGTTATTAGGGGGAGAGACAGTTTAGTTGTTAGAGGATCACGGCTTTTAGTCAGGAGGGCATGGGTTCACATCTTAACCAAGGTTGCTCCCTCTTCATCATCATCATCATCGTTGTCGTCGGTGTCGCTCTGGAGTTGGTACAATAAGCACCACCTGGCGAGGCTCTGCTACTTAGTGCGGACAAACCGGCATAAGAATGTGGAGTGCCGCACACATTCCCCCAACGAGGACCCCATTGGAAGAGAGATCCCTCCCCGCACCCTGCGACTAGCACGGCTAGGCTACGTACGGAGCGAGAGAAGTTCAACACCCGCGCGTGCAAAGATTCTTCAGCTCAATGTCCACGTGTCGCACCACAAACTCAGAGACGACCGCCGCTACTCATTCGTCAGCCAATTCGCCTCCTCGTTTAACGCGTGCGCTCGCCTGTCCGCCCCGAGTCGACCGAACGATTGTTGAAACTTGTCCTTCTTATCCTTCTTTTTATTGTTTCAGCGCCTACGATGTGTGTGCCCCCACTGTGGGTATCCGAGAAGGCGCTTGCAAATGCGGCGAAATCGATAAGCCATAAAACGAATCCAATTATCAGCGGCTGGCATGTCGACGGCTATCGTGCGTCTGCCCCGTTATCGTTTATTGCCGGCAACAAAAGTGTCATCTGTACCGGCGGGACGCTATCTAATCAATCCTTAAATGGCCATTCATTGCCAGGGTTTTTTTTTGTCGTAACACGGGGCACGTGGGATATTTCTCTCCGACCTTGTGAATGTTTTCCATCGGCGTTCGACGGTTATAAGGGCAATTGTGTTCCTAATCGCTTAACCCCCCCCCCGCCCCCAGTTTTAAGCTTCCGCTGAAGATTACGAAAAAAACCTCCAACAACCTCCCCCCACCCCTTGTTTATTTAATTGCAAAAACCAAAGTTCGCTTTATTTTCCTGATAAAACAGTTGCGAATCGCAGTCACCTGCTGCTTTCGTAAATCTAAACCCTCACCGACAGCGTTGTGTTTGTTTGTATCTGCTGCCGATTGAAGGACTCGTGCTATCACGGGGCATGAGAGCGAACGAGCGAGTGAGCGACGGATGTCCGAGTCTGTGGCACTTTCCACGAATGCCGTTAAAAATAACTGACGGCTCTTGTAACCACACCGGGACAGAGGAACGAGAGTCTGACTTCACAGGCACTTTTGGGAGATTTTAAAAATATACAAACGTACTGGAGTAGCCTTTGCAATGGCAGACAACGGACAGCTCGAGATTAAACTGAGGACATCAGCTGAGAGTGAGATGCACATTAAGTGAAGGACAAACCCCAGAGGACAAACGTTCCCTAATGCTGCGATTGCATAAGACGACATTGAAGAACGACATAGTGAGAACGACATTCGATCCCTAATAAGCCTCCATCCAGCAAGGAGATAAATACGAACAAAGAATCACAATGACATTGACGGCAATAGGGGAGAAACGGCAGCATAGTGGCTAGCACACACTGCAACACGAACCCACCCACGTGAGTTTTATTCCCGGCCATGGCTAACATCAGAGTGATATCTGACCTGGTTCTGGACGCCACCCCTCGCCCCAAGCTCTGTGGCCATAAATTGGGTTGATGGCCAACTCCATTCATGTAGGAGGCAAGTGGAGCACCCGGAGGAAACCCACCAGTGCGAGGGCGCAACACTCTATCCCCACACAGACGGAGACAGCCTGCACGCACTTGCAGTGCCGCCTTCTCCTGGCAAACCCAGAGTACGGCACCCGCTTTGACAACCGCGGGAGGGGAGTTTCGCAACTTGCGCGTGGCGATCCACCAACCCTCACTGCCGCTTCCACGCTTGCGAGATTGCAGTCAGCCACGTGCAGCAGCGTAGGCCACCAATTGACCCGACCGACATTGCGGGAAAGTTGCCGCAAACCAGGATTCGTTGTCCGGATGCCTGGACCCTTACCCCATGGAGCAAAGTCCCTCTGGGCGCGCGGTGACAAGACCACAACGCAGATCTCACCTCCCGCGACCCAGAGGGCCATTGCATTCCGCTCTCGCGACTCGCCAACACCACCGATACCGCTCGCGACCTGGCACCGAAGATCGTGTTTGCATTTTGCCGCACGTGCGCTTCACGACTCCACCCCGCTCCAGTTGATTATCTAATCGTGGAAAAATCTATTCGCTTGATGAGCTTTGGAAGCGGAGCGGGGAGGGTGGTGCGTGCGAGCAAAGTAGGATCTCACTTCAAACCCACGCACTCCTCCCACCTCTCTCCTAGCGACGAGAAGTTCAACAAATCGTTACGATTCAGTGTCGCAGTTCGGTTTCAGGATCCATCCGTGTCAGTCTCGTAGTGTTGTTCTTCTCTTCGCATCGGTCTCAACGAATCACGAGCTGGACATTTGCATACGATTTGCGTGTGACTCGCGTAACCTGCGATTGGTTTATTGCCATCAGTACCTCCGATTAGCACGGTTGGCTACATACGAAAGATGTTCAACATACGTACGTACATGCATACACGTGTACGTAATGTATATGTGAGCGTAAGGATTACTGTGAATCGACCATTCGATTCACAGTTGTGAGCATAATTCCCTTACTTTGCAATATATAAGATGTTCAACAGTAACATTTTTCTTGATTTAAAGCTTTTGTGACTGCAGGGATTCATATTCTTGGTTCTTTCGGTAAAGTCACATAGAAGAGAAATAATAAAATAATATGAATATAAAACAATATAAATTTTTAAAATATATGGTAACATTTTTAACAAATAGATCCCCCCCCAATGTAAACGTTACTTGTCAGCCCAAATACCTTGCCTGGATGAAAAATGCCCTACGAAGCATCATTTTCAAGTACTTTACCGTAAAGGAAACATATTGTAACGCTTAACTCAATCGTGCAAACGTGTTTTATGAGATTTACTTCACGAACCAACTACAAATATTTTGCGAACGCGTGACAAGGCACGCAATGACGCGATCGCTCGCGCAACTTTTTGCAGTTGTTGGTCTCACGGCAGCAACTTGCATCATAAGACGGGTGAGAATCACTCGCGGAAGCCCGGTTACCGATTAATTATCACTAGTCAACAAAAAAAAAACACATTTTTTTCTGGCCTGGACTTTTGCAGCTGTTTTATACTAATTTCAGGGTGCTGATTCCAAATCTGATCTCAGATTTTCTCTATCACATCTCATTTTTATGCTATCGGCATAACCCATTTTCATTGATTTTACCCGAAATTAACTCTGTCACTTATGATTGCAAGTTGTTGCGAGTCAGTGACTGCTTTAGTGTTAAAATATGGTGCTGTATTTTTAGGATAGTGTGTTTATAATATCATTTTATGTAGATATCCACATTTATTTAATATTTTTCTTCTGCAGTTTTTATTGAAAATGCAATATTTGATATCTCAAAAACCTGATGTGATAGATGCCAGATTTGGAATCAGCACCCCAAAATTACCTTAAAACTGTTGGAATACCTTATGCCAGAAAAAGTGTGTTGACCAGTGTTATCACGCGGTTGGGACCCCTGTTAGAAATACATGCATCGGCGTTCACCCACAGCTCTTCTGCTAACCAGGCGTAGCCCTGCTTAGCTTCCGAGATCTGATGAGATCGGACGCATTCGCGGTGAATAGGTCATCGGCACCCCATTACATACATAGCGCCAAAAAACACATCTTAAAAAAAGTGTTTTCTAACTTTTGACGCCGGTAGTGAATTAAATCACCCATCCCCCCCCTCCGAGGCTCCGTGTTTCACAACCTGGCATATGAAGACGCGCTCATGAATCAGAAGGAAATTAAACTTTCCTCCCAGCTTTGTTTTTGTTTTGTGTGACGAGTCCCGGGATCTTCCACGGCGAACCACCGCGGACATGCGGGCGGCCGACACCCAGCCTCGGCGGGGACCGGTCGCAAATAAACGAGCGGAGATATTCATCACGCGGCGCCTTGACCCTCCCTGCGGAGAGAGAGAGAGATCTCTGCACGCTGAGCGTCCGTCCAAACTGCAAAGACTGATGGGACATTTCACCAGAGGGCCGCGGGGGTCAGCGGGCGGGGTGAGGGGGGGGGGAAGCGTGGGACGAACAACAAGAGAAATAATTCCTCATAACCATATTTGCCTCTCCTCTTAAACCGTTAAAGTATTTTTGACGCAATCCATCGGCTGGACGGCGCTGCGGGACTGCGCCTTAGCGGCAGCGTTGGCTCAACGTAAGTAACACTCCGCACCGGTTTCACGGGGGGGCGGGGGGGGGGGTCTCACGGGCAGGGCAAGGCTTGCTTCATGCTGATGAACCACCCGATGTTATTGTTTATTGGCCGGGTTGGGAGGAGGGGGAGGATAGAATGTACGTGGCCGGGCAATGATGGTGCGATTAGAGGCGTGATGGTCAGTGGGGGAGCACATTCATTCGTTTAATAACATTGCGAGGCGAGACGGAGACACTCTTCTGGGACTTGTGTGACTGGAGCCACGCAGTGCGGCTGCACTCACGTCCAATGCGGGCACCACACCAAAGTTGGATACGTCAGTCACTTTGTGTGTGTCTCTCTCTCTCTCTCGCTGTCTCCCCTTTTCGGCTTTTTGGCCGAATCTCAGTTCGTGTTGACCTCTTCCCGAGAGGGCGAGCGATGGGGGTATGGGAAAGTGCAAAGAGGGGCATTTAAAGAGAGGCCAAAGTGATTTGGGCCGGGATTCAAGCAGCAAAACACTACGGAGGGAGTGAGCGAGTGAGCGAGCGCTGGGAGTCGCGGACACAGACTCCCGCACGCACAGTTAAAATACGGTTCCCAAAGCTGCAGCGCAGCACAGCAAATATCCAATATAAATAAACGAGCAATTAAATAAATAGATATTGCTTTGTTACCGCGAACTCGACCAGATGAATCCAAGTGGCCGTGCTTTATAATAAAATCATTTTTGTTGTAAGTTGGGCTAAATTTTTTTAGTTTTTAAATAATACCGTAGAACTCGAATTTTGATTATTTTTTTTTGGGGGGGAGGGGGCAGGTTGGAACATCGATTCAAGACAAATTTTTATTTTTTCATGCGATTTATTCGATTTCTCCACGAATCAAGGACACTATGTGCACACTTACTTTAGTGCGGTCCAGCTAGGAGGAGTCCACGCGATTTGTGGCCGTTCCTCATCACACCCGGCGATTGTTCAAACAGACTTTTCCGTGATGCTACTGCTGCTCCATTGGCAGTGGTGCACAACGCACAATTAACATAATAAAATACTCGACACATTTGTCAATAACGACATTGTGTCTGTGTGTGGCCTTAAAAGGCCAGATGTTTATAATGGGGCAACGACGTTTTGGGAAATGTGTCTTCTTCATGGCACACAATTCGCCATCAACAAGGGCCACTGCCCGCAGCGTCACCTATCACACATACATGTGTTTATATTATTTTAAGGCCACAGTATTATTGACGCATGCGTCGAGTCTCTGTTCTCAGTCGGGAAGCCCAGAGAGGATTGCAACTTTATTATTCCCGTCCACATATCTTAAAACCGCATCTGCCTTGCAACTTGCACCTTCAATTCGCATAATACTGCAACAGCAACAACAAAACACGTTCCCATAAAAAGTGGAAAAATAAACAAGAGCAGAGATAATTGCATCAGACTCCACTCAATTTCTGAGTTTTGTCATCGTTGCACAAACGTCCCCCCCCCTCCCCACGCCCCACCCGCCCTTTGGCAGCATCCACGCTCTTCAAAGCCAAGAGCCCACATTGAGTGCCGCACACAAAGCTACGGAGAATACTGCGCGCCATTATTATTACTCGAGACGAGCGAGAGACAGAAAAGAACAGGGGGGGGGGGGGTAGGAGGGAGAGTGGACAGAAGCGGAGACGACTCGGAGGGCAAGAGGGAGTGAGAAGAGACGGTGCTGGCGGAGGCTGATGGGGTGCAGGGAACAGCTTTGAACTCGAAGCAAAGAAAATCTGAAGGGGGTAACTAATCTCACTTGATCCGAGCCTCATCCCCGATCGCAGAATCAGAAAGAGGTAAACAATGGGAAGGCAAAGGCTGCCGCGCGAAGCGTCCAGAAGAATATGCCCCTTGTTCTAACGGGCCAAATTTCTTGACGTTGATTAATGAGCGCTCGGACACACGGATCCGGCCGGCCGTTTTGGAAGTCAATTCCCGGGTGTCGGAGGGGCCCCCGAAAAGCTAGCCGCAGGACCGCGAGAGGCGGCCAGACTACCGGCCGCAGCAGCAGCAGCAACAACAACAACAACAAAATGAAAAATAACGGAAAAATGTTCGTCCGAGGGACTGCAACCGTCTCGATTTACGGTGCCGCTTTAGCAGGCACGGCCACACCGTGTGTGGCAAGGGTCGTGGATTTTAAACTGATACGTCCCCCCTCCCCACCTCCCATCCGTTTAATAAGCGCACGTTGGCTCTCGTAGCTTTGTGGACAATTTAGTCTCGGCCAAGTCGAGCTTGTTAATAATGATAAAGAAAACAAGGAAGGAATGTGATGGCTTGAGAGTGGATTGCACAAACACTTAATAAATATATCCAATAGCAGGCCACAAAGTACGCACCCATCTCATGCCTCGCTCAAATAATGGTGATACAAATGCGGTGCCAGTGACTTGCATGGCATCGTAACTCTCTGTTTTCTGTTGGTCTACGTGACGTCAACAAGGCAGAAACATATTGACGATGTATCTTCATCCATCAATCGGGAATATTTATAGGCAATTATAATTTCACACGCTTTGTCTATAAACGGTCATAAAACTGGTGGCAAAATCTGACTCTGCTCCGAGCGTGAAACTTTTTTTGGCAACTTTTGAAAGCACACGTGCTCTCAATTAACAACGGAATCCCCGTTTACCCCTACGGACCACGGAGACAAAAACTATATTGTTAGCGAGCACCTATTAAGGCCATCACGGGAAACGGGAGGATGCTAGGTCAACATTTTGCACGCGTGGTCAGCTTGGTCTCCCCCGGCGCTCTTGCTGTCGAGACAAAGGTGCTTACATGGAACCGCTGCAACATCGTTGTAAAGAATATATATATAACATTTAATATATATAACATTCAATATATATAACATGCAATATATATAACATTTAATATAGAAACATTTCACATTAATGAAATCAGTCAAGCTCTTGGTGATTCTGGGCAGGACACGTCATGGCTGGTAGAGTATGTGGGTGAGTGAGTGAGTAGATGAGCGAGTGAGTATACGAGTGGGCAGATGAGTGAGTAGATAGGTGACCAGATGAGTGAGTAGATGAGTGAGTAGATGTGTGAGTAGATGAGTAAGTGAGTAGATGAGTGAGGACATGAGTGAGTA
>CM025648.2:7731443-7747045 GCA_014621495.2 Entosphenus tridentatus | reverse complement strand
GTGGTGGTGGTAGTGGTGGTGGCGCTGGTGGTGGTAGTGGTGGTGGCGATGGTGGTGGTGGCGCTGGTGGTGGTAGTGGTGGTGGCGATGGTGGTGGTAGTGGTGGTGGGTGGCGCTGGTGGTGGTAGTGGTGGTGGCGCTGGTGGTGGTGGTGGCGCTGGTGGTGGTAGTGGTGGTGGCGCTGGTGGTGGTAGTGGTGGTGGTGGCGCGATCCAACCCCGAGCGCGGAGACTCAGCACCGGACCGCCGCCCCCTCCACCACCCACCCCGACCGTTCCGTGCGCGATCAGCGGCACGCAGACAAAAGGCCCTCTCCTCTCTTGTTTTGTAACGCGAACTTGCCCGCCGCGACAGGTGCAACGGCCGCGGCCAGGTGTGGCACGGCCGGAGGGTTTTGTGGCGCGCGCGAGCGTCGCCGCCGCCGCCACCGCGACGATGGCGGCGGGGTCAGAGTGCGCTAATTGTGCGGGGGGGGGGGTTCGAGCTGATGCTCCCGGCAGGACCCACAGAGGATCATTCCCACGCCCCGTCGCACCGGACGCGTGCGCGCACGCGGGGCCGAGCGAGACTGTGACTCCGGTCTCCAGCGTGAACGACGCTTGACCCTTCCGTTACCGGCGGCTGTGCCGGCGGTGCAGCGGGGGAGAGCCTCGTGGGAGTCCACCTGGAGGGTTGTTTTTTATTATTATTTTTTTCAACAATAGGTGCAGAAATGAGCAGAGCCAGAATACACCGGATCATGACCACCGGAATAAAAGTACAGAAATATCGCTTCCCACGGCTGTGATTTAGGAGTAAGAAAAACAGAAAGCTCAAAAGAAAGGGAAAGAGAAACGGCGAGAGAGAGAGAGAGAGGATAAGAGATTACTTAAGGGTGGCAATAATAGAACGGGATGATCGAATCAATATTTTTTTGCGTGCGCAATCATGCTTGATTGAAAACAAAAACCATTGCCTAGGTTTTGCAGTCCTCTCTATATTAAGGTGTAACGGGCCAAACTGATGTGTTTAACGAGACAGATGATAATGGAACTTACCACCGCTATGTCCCACACTCAAGTATGCGGGTCGATCGATCGGTATGTTGAGCAAATTTACATCACGGTTCTGGAGCATAGCAAAAAAGCCCCAAAGCCCTCTAATAAGTCGCTCGAGCACACTCACTCACCCCAGGTGTGCTTCAATTAGCTTTGGACTCGTCCAATAAGCAGATGATTTTGGTAGAGTGCGTGGGGGGGGGGGGTCAGGGGGGGGAGAAATGAAGAGAAGAAAGGAGGGCAACATTCCAGCAGAGACTCGGCCACCGTGCATCGACTTCTAAGTGAAGTCAATGCGGACGGCGGAAGGCGGAGGAGCCGAATGAAAGAGGGCTTTCATACGCGTGCGCGCGCTATCCGGGGATTATGAAACAGGAGGCTCGACGGGCGGAGCGCCGGGGTTGGGTGGCGTGCCCGTCGGCGCGTCGCTCCCGAAGGAGTTCCTCCGCGCGGGAAACCGGGAGCGCGCGGCGATCCGGCCCGAGGGCGTCGATTGGATCGCAGGAGAATTCACAATCGTTCGGATAACTCCGACGACGGAGTTACACATCGCCGTGTACGTTTACAGCAGTTTTGTCAATCCACCATCAGACGAGGGTCGTTGGGAGGTAATCGTCTTTGACCATACTTCACCAGGCTGGTTGGGTTGGTTAAGGATAAGGAGCATAACGAGTAGAATACAACAACTTGCAGTCATACGACAATATGTTACGCATGGTGGTTCCCCATCAAACCAATTTCCAGGCTCAACTCTGCTTCGCTGTCTGTAATCTGGCGACAGGAAACCATAAGGGCCAGTGACCAAACTCTCTTGGCCGGGTGCTGCGACAGTTACTCAGCGTCAACTGTGAGACTTCAACCCGTGGGGAACTCGGGGGACTTGTTGCCACGCTTGTGAGAAGCGCAATTTGGTGCCGGAATTGATGATCGTGACGACGACGACGATGGGAGACCATTGATGAGGAACTGTTGCATTCGTTGTACGTGAGGAGTTTGGCCAATATACGGATATACGGTGGTGTCAGCTGAGGGTCAGGGGTTAATAAATTAAGTCAATTGCTAGAAGGACATCCTGTTTGTTAAAACGAGAACCTAAAATTCCCGTGGGATCTCATAAGAGACCAAAACAGATCCTGCAGGAATCCCAAAGTAATCCTGTCGGATTCAACGGGAATTCCACATTCAACGTCGACTTCCTCAGCGTATAAAGCCGTTCTCGTTATTACTCGTCAGTAAATAGATTTTGGGCATTCGCTTTCCGCAATTATTACGCTTGCTTGTGCAAGAGAGCCTGGCGCCTCAAGGATCCTTTTCGAGAGGGCCTTGCGCCAAGTTTTCACGGGGCGACAGCAGCGGGCGTGACGATTGCTCTGTTTGCCAACAGAGTCAATTCAGAACAATTCTTCTAAATTGGACCATGACGGCAGCACACAACGGCCCGACCTTCTTCGCACAGCCGCCTACCCAGGCATCTTTAACGTCCGCTGTGAAGCGGACGTCGAATACTTTATGCCGAACACAACGGCAGCGTTGACCGGGGGGGCAGCCTGCCGGATTAGAACCGCGAGCCTCTGCGAGGAGCGGCGGCGATAACGCGTGTGATCGTGTCAACCGCTGAATTTGACTCGCATGGTTAAACTGAACTAAAAACTAAACTTACCTTTATTTGAGCAGGTAAGGCCCACTGAGCTAATTTTCAGAAGCCACCTGGCTATCACATGATGATAGGAAGAGAGACATGCACACTCCAAATATACAGCAAGCATCACAGACGGGATTGAACCCACGACCCTCCTGCATACCAGATGTTGTAGTAAACATCTCGTCAATGCGGTTGGCTGCGTACGGTGCAAAAGAAGTTCAACAGACAGACATACATACGTGAATTAACCACGTGTAGATGAATCGTGTAGGCTTAAAGCAGCAACCTCACTGGCAAGCTTCGTTCCTCAAACACGTCGAGAGTTCCAACGTGACCCCGCTATTTGGGACGATTGGGCCCACCCGATGGCATTCCCCATCTGCTGGTTTAGTTTCCTTGTGGAGGGAGGGCGGGGGTTCTTCCTCCTCCTCCTCTGCACGCCAATTTCCAGGCTCAAGTGGGTCCCGAGAAATTCACTCAAAGTCGCGGCGTCCGTCACAGCTGCCGGAAAACCGGGCGGGCCCCAACGGCGAGAAATCTCGATCCACTCCGGGTTTACAAAGGGACGCTTTCTTCCTCCTCCGACGACGGGGGCCCTCTCCAAAATAAATTAAAGAAATACTTTGCGCCGGATTAATAAAGGACAACCCTGACGGCTTGTCAGTGTTGTCCCAGCTTTGTGCGAACTTTCTTTTTGCTTACCTCCCCACCCCCCGTGGACTTTCCACACTTAATTAATACATTTTAGTGGAGAGATCCTGATAATAAAATGTAGCCGACGATACGATCAAACCTTGCTCTCCATCTTCATTCTCTTTTGGTTTTTAGCCTCAATTGGGGGGACTGATTTCAGCTCCCGATTGCATCCAAACCAGATAAGGGCAACAAAAAATAAACCGAAGTGAGTGCGGAATTACGTTACCACGGCCCTGGGTGCTGTGTGGCGTGGCCTCAACGCTGCGGCCTTATTATGTATTTAATATCGCCGAGTTCCCCCCCCCCCCCACCAACAGCGAGCAACCACAAAAAACGAGCCGTAGATAAGTTTGCCTTTGGAGCGAGGCTCCGCGCAGCGTTTCGCTCGCTCGCTCGAGACAGAACGGACTCGCGGAGGCGCGAGGAAGGAACCACGATGGCAAGCGGTGAAGCACAGCAGAAGCTGCTCGGCTGAGCCGCCGTCAACAATTGCCCAAGCTCTGCGGTCATCTATATCTTAAGATGTTTTCAGCCAATTAATGATAGTGTACGGGCGGGGATGAAACCTGAGTGCCCGGAGAAAAGTCACACGCATGCGAGGGGGCAACACTGTATCCCCTACAGACGATCTAGCAGAACCACTGTGTGTCGAGAGAAAATACCGAAATGTCCTTGGCTATCAATTATCGCCACTCTTAGCCCACAGAGGACCCCAACCAACAATGTATGAACTGGAGCGCCGATGTAAGAACCTGAAGCTCATTTTAACGATGTAATTAAGGTTATTTTCTCTTAATTTAAATAAAACCGACACCATTTACCTCTCAAAAACTTCTGAGATCCCCACGAGCGTGTGCACGCAAGCGATCATGTGATTGCATAATTAAATGAGTAGAAACAAAAAGAGCGAGAGAAAGGCATAGAGGCGCTGTTTCGCAGACGAGCAAATCGTGCAATTTGGAGAGGAATTTGCTGCGTCTGGGCAGCGCAGACGTCTGGCAGCTGAGGCCTGCCAATGGCCCGGGGTCACCCTCTGTTTATTTTGACAGCCTCATAATTAAAGCCTCGAGGTCACACGGGGCCATGAGCACCGTGCGGAAGCTCATATCAGGAGCAGCTGTCCCCCTCCCCCCACCAAATCTCAACACCCCCCCCCCATTCCCACCCTCCCCCCGCAACCAAACCCAGCTCAGCCCCCCACCCCGTAATTACGACCCCAAGTACCAGCGACTTACCGGTCCCTGCCACCACAGGCACACCATTGGCAAGGCCACATCGAGGATTAGGGCTGTCAGCACTGAGGTACACAAAAGCTGGGAGCGTATCCATGGCATGAGGAGCAGAGTGCATCTCGAAACACTGGGAAGAGTTGAGAATCACGTGTGCGGCGTGCGCTGTCTCCATTGTGCAACCGTAAAAAAAAAAAAACGGGGAGTTTTAATGTTCCCGTGGAGAGTTGTAGATTCACAAGGACCGACTTATTTGAATGAGAGAACGTTCATGGGACAATTCGGGGTGGCTATAATCCTAATCAGAGCTGAGGGGACTCTGTGCGAGTCGAACGTAGTGCCATCAGGGCCCAACGAACTAATATATTTCCAATTTTCTCGATACAAATTCGGTATTTTTTTCAGTTGATCATGCAGGTTAAGCTTCTTCCAGACCAGTGTTTAACAGCAGCATTTTCTTGAAGTGGTCACACTTCATCTGAACCGGATTTGGCCGTGTAGTCCAGGACACTTTTTTTAAAGAGAGGTCTGCCAGACCTTGAATAAAGGAATCAGTTTGCACAACGGTGGTTGATGCTGTGAGTTATAAAAGAGGTCTGTCTCCACGTGTCAAATTGTGTTGGGCCTAGTGTAGGCTCTATGAACCCATGTTAGGCCACTCACATTTGTGGGCTTGATAAAAAAAACATACAAGATAGCCGCACCCTTAAGGTGATAATCTCATCTGAGTGAGGCCTTCCCTTTTTAACACTCTTTTTGTTGCAGTGCAAAGGAAGGTGGTGACGATAAACGTTTGCATTGTTTCTTTTTACGTTGTTGATGTTGTTGCACCTTTGAAAACCGTGCACTATCATTTCAACACCATTTCTGCACGACCACAGAGGGGAAGGATGCGTCATCTTTTACAGTGACTGGAGACTTCGCAAAAGGACATTGTCCGTGGCACCACAACATCACCTGCCTCTGTCTCTCTCTCTTTCTCATGCCACCTTGTTTTTGAAATTGAAACACATTCTCCGGAGCGGGCGGACACCGCTCTCACGACGCCCACACGCTGCGCGGACAATGGCACCTGTCGTCTCCCTTTTGTCGCCTTCTCCTTCATTGTTTTAGGAACTCGCGTGAACGGGCGGCCATGGCGGCCATGGCAGTGTGAAACATCTCTCATCTCGGGCCGCCCCCCCCTCCTCCCTCTTGGCTGTTTCCGTCGAGGCGTGAGGAGGTGAATGACTCAAACTCAAAGCAAATGTTGCGATGGACGTGTAACATAATGTCAGTGAACACCTGAGGGGGACTCGGAGATTCACAGGTCAGGTGAAGCTAGTTAGAAAGCGACAGCAAGGTCTGGTTCGCTGGGACCTCGCAAAATTTGATTTACAGTATTTGGCTGCTGCTATAAATGTCCACGTGATGATAAGTTGAGATATAATTTGTGGCCAGGTCGCTTCTGAAAAAGAGCTACATCGCTCAGTGGGCCTTACCTGGTAAAATAAAAAAATTGTTTAGTTTTAAATAGTGAAAAGCCTACGTTTAAAATGACAAGGTTTTTTTTTGCACAATCGTACGTATGTTAGACTTCTTTCACACCGTATGTAGACGAAACCGCGCTAAATCGGAGGTGATTTAATGACAGGGCTTCGACCATCACCTCATGATGATTCACACCTCAGTGTAAACACACGGGTGGCCACAACCCAGACTCAAATCCTAGGACCTAAGGGGGTGTTTGTCAGCTCTGTGCTCTCTGGGCCACACAGCCACCTCGTATCAATGTTCACTCTAAAAAATATTGTGCTTATAAAATGATGAAAACAAGAAGACAAGGAAAACGATGGATGGTTGCCAGGAAGATCACGCCGCTCGTGTCGTACCGTGCGTCGTTCGGCAGTACGTCCGACGTTTCGCCCCACGTGCTGGGGGAGCTTCTTCAGGAACTGCACCGAGCAGCTCATGTTATCACCACGACTCTACGGCGCTACCGGCTGCCGCTGGCTTTTCCGGGTCTTGACTCCCGATAGGCAAGAAAGTGAGCAGCTCAATTCGGTTCGTAAAGAATCTCGCCGACACGTGGAGAGAAGCGTCGGACATTGTGCAGAACAACGCGCGGCACAACCGGAAAATGCAACAGAGAACGGCACAGAAGAGCTGGAAAAAAAAACGTACGTAGCAGTAGGCTTTTAAATGATTTCCATACCTTCATGATGCACCACAGCCAAGGTAGATTTGGAAGAGATGAACCCATTTGGCTGGCTCATTGGTAAAGCGCGCCAACCATCAAAACATCAAAACATGATCACAAGTACCCTCCGATACGTTCTCAGGCTAAGCCGCCGGTTGATCAGCCTAACGTGCAAAACGTCGCGGAACTCAAGAAGCTTCCAAGCACGCGGCACGCTAAAGCGTCGGAACATCCACGACAAACGACACGCGAGGTTTCGGCCTCGAACGCCGCAGCCGCCGCTCGCACCGCTCACACCGTCCGTGCTCACCTCCCAGCAGCGGCGGAGGTCGTCCAGGTGCTGGGTCCGGGCAGCGTGGGGCGGGTACGGCCCGTAGCGCTTGCCCGACGCGATGCCCCCGCGCGCCCACACGCGCAGCCCCGCGCCGCCCTCGCTCGACTCGCGCACCTCCAGCTCCCGGGGCACCGGCGCTTCGTCCACCACGAACACCTGGGTGGCCGAAGCCGCCCCCCCCACCGCTGCCGCCTCCGATTGCTCCGACACTGCCTGCTGCGGCTCCTGCTGCTGCTGCTGCTCCTGCGGGTGCTCGTGGTGGTGATCGTGGCGATGCTCGTGGTGGTGATCGTGGTGCAGTCGATGCTGGGGTAGTGGCGGAGGAGTGAAGCGATCGTGAGCCTCCGGTTCGGAGGATTCCACGAAAACCGTCCGGCCGATATCTGCTCTGCTGTTGCCGCTGCCGTTGTTGTTGATGTTGTCGATGTTGTCCTCATCGTTGACGTGGTCTTCGTCGTCATCGTCGCAGTGCTCGTAAGCGACCTCCTCCGACACGGCGATGACGTCGCTCATCATCTCGGCCGCTGTGGGGACACGGAGGGGGGTGCAGAGTTTGGCTGTCAATTCGGAGTGAAGGTGGTGGTATCAGAGGGTGGTGGTGGTAGGTAATCGGGAGCGTGATTATACAATCATTATCAGCAATGATGCATCTACTGCTGAATGGAAGCTTCCGCAATCCGTCCCCCATCGCTCACGATCTTGTGATGTGACATTCTACCCATAGCATCCAAACTTGAGACAATTTAGTCGCTCCATCTCCGCGGGAAATGTCCTCTTAGGAATGGTAACTCCTTTGGCTACCAGTCCATCTCTATTCTCGACCACCCGCCATCATCCCTTCTGGCGACATCTTCTGCTCAAGCCCCCTTACTTTAAAAAAACAGTCATAATAATCACGTCTTCAAATTGTGCTTATTCTCAGAAACGTCTCCGAACACTTGTGCACAATACAACGTGGATTTACATACCATATAAATATGACCCTATCTTAAGATGCTTTACAGAAACAGTGGGCCCTTATTTTGTAGACAGAGAGAGTGGCAGCCAGTTATAGATGGACCAATAAAGGGCAAGGTCTTGACACTGAACTCGCGCGGGGGGGGGGGGGTCGGGAGTCGAGAGCATGGGTGGTTATGGGAAGGCAGTTCCCGAACATTGGAGCAGCAGAGCAGAATGGGGGTGCCCTGTTACCAGGAATTCTCAATAATGATTTAAACCATAAACAGAGGGAGTCACTGTCTGTGTTGAGCAGGTTAATGGGTGCAAGAAGCACAAATCACCAGCCTCAACCTATACTTGTTATAGATAATAACTATAAACATTGGCCCAGAGTTTTGCTTGTGCTGATGGAATGTGTAAAATAATAATTGTATATATATTTGCGTAAAGGGACAGATGGGATCGAGATGTAGTCTTCTGATTATTCGCCACAACGACGCTCAGAATTGTTGTGATGTGAATCAAAATGGTGTGGATTCATGAATGCAACATGGCTGACAATTTCACGAACATATCCGTTACATTATTTTTTTACATTTCTCAGATGCCTGCCTATGACTGCGTTGAATGCACCCCTTTGTGAATATCACTCGTTGGGAATCGCACCGCTCAGTCTTTGCCTCATTCCACACGTGTGCGATCATCTTCATTATATTCTGTGTTGCGTATTAAATGTTTTCTTTGGGTTTTGATGCCGTTATAAAGTTTTACACGTGGTTTCTCTTGGGGGAGGGGGGGGGGAGAAGGAAGCTTTTAAGTCTCACCGGGAAATAATGTTGAATTATTAAAACAAAAGACATCAAGCAAAACGTTTATACGGAAACGTACGAAGCGGTTAGGGCAAGCGGAAAATACGGACGAGAGAAGCAGATAAACCGTGAAGCCGACGGGGGTTGCCGGTGCCACGTGGGGTGGAAAATGTTACTCAACTAAAACTATTTTATATTTGTTTTACCTGGTAAGGCCCACTGAGTTATGTAGCTCTTTTTCAGAAGGGACATTTATAGCAACCAAATACTCTAAAAGGCGTGATCTTGATTCTAAATGGGAAGGTAAAAAAAAACCGGAGGACCCCGGGAAAAAATCCATACGACCACGGGGAGAGAGACACGCAAACTCCAAATATGCAGGCATCAGGATTGGAATCGAACCCACGACCATGGGTAATGCTCACCTCTAAAATTAAGCTTCGCGTTTTAAAGACACACTTCACATCTCGTCTCATATTCCGTAGACATTTCATACCACACTGGTTTTCTTGTTGTTGTTCAAACCGATAACATACAATAATGCCCTCCTTTAAATGACATTCCTCTCATAAGCAGCTGCCACGGTGACCCTTGGCCATCATAAATATGCGTGACCTAGAAGTGAAACGCTGCAAGAAACGTCACCGTTAGCGTTTGCCACGCGACTGTCGGAGCAACGAATCATTGTTGGCCCAATGGCCCAAAAAAGGACCAGGGGAGTCATTTGTCAGAAGTTGCCAGACGGAATCATTCCGTCTCCCTTTCAACTGCAACCTCCTACTGGACAGCCTGATTTTGAACGTGTTTTTACTCGTGCATCGCACAACCCAATAAACACTTGCAGCAGATTCATCGGAAAATTTACATCCACACACACAGTCGTTTGCGGCATAGGTGACAGGCCAGAGAGACAACTCTGCGGAATTAAAGGCTTGTTACAGCAATCTCAGAGGCTAAATTGGAAATTACAAATATTTATTCCATTTCAACGAAGCCAATTATGCAAATATCGTAAAGTGCTGCGTCCATTTAACTTCAATTAAGCCGCTGATTGTTGGAAACGCACTACTTTTGTTACAAATCCACGACCCTGCTCTAGATTCCTCCCCCCCAACCCACTCGGAGCACAACTTACGCGAACAGGTAATGTGGAAAAAAAAGAGCAAATTGACGAGACGACTAAAAAATAGAAAGCCCTCGTTTCTCTCCCGCTCGGTGAAATATTGATGGGCGCGCTGGCGAGAGCGACCGACTGTTGATCGCTGGCTGGGACGAGGTTTTTCTTTTTTACTTTTTGGCTGCTGCTGCTACGTGGCCCTCCCGCTAGGCCCCCATCCAGCCCGGCGGTGTCAGGGATCGTCGGGGCCTCAAGACGACAACGAACAGATTAAGATCTCTGGCTGACACGCCGGGGGCGGGGGGGACGAGACGTGGCGCGACGGGGGTGCTGCCTGCGACAGAGAGACGCACAGCGTGCGGGAAAGTGCAGGTCTTTGCGAGCCGGGGAAAAAAAAAACCCCGTGGAACAATTAACGTGACAAGTGAGAAAGACGCAGATATATACCCCCCCCCCCATCAATTCACGGTCCCCCCCCCCCCGCTATGAGCAAAGTCGGCGGTCCATCTTTGCAGACTTCTCAGCCCCTGCCATCAAGCCGAGCAGCGAGCATCTGACAAGATCCACATGGGGTGAGCCGTTAGGGTTGGGGTAAGAGCGGCGTGCATCGGAGGGGAAAAAAACGAGAAGTTTCAAAGTGAATGTTCTTGATAAAAGCAAATTAAGTTAAAGTTTCAACGTTCAGCTGAAATGCACTACGATGAGAATCAAAATAAATGTTTCAAACGTTATTCACTTAGGATCGGTGGGGGGGGGTCAGGGGTGGGAGAGCGGTGGTGCAGTGGTTAGCATACTGCTCCACGACCGTATGTGAGCCTGAGTTAGAGTCCTGGCCAGTAGATAACGTAAGCGATGTCTTAACCAGTCCTGCCTCCCTGGCTCCTACTGACCCAGGGTGGTGAAGTATGGTCAAACAATCCCAATTACCTACTCGAGGAAGATTTCATCCAGGAGTGGATTGACAAAAGGCTGTAATTTGTTTTAATAAAAAAATATTATTACGATAATATTTTTTTATTATAATCACACTGTCGATTTTCACGGTGCAAAAGAAGTTGAACATACAAACATTATTACTTGTATCACTAACAAAGAATGGCAATAATAGGCACGTTGCTGTGCCAAGCTGTGCCTCGTGTGAGTGAACTCTTTTGAATGGCCTCCACTGTGGCGAGATGTTAACTACCTCGCCTAGTATACACGGAGGTCGTGGATTCAATCCCGACCCTGAAGCCTGTATATTTGAAGTTGGCGTGTCTCTCCCCGTGCTCGAGTGCATTTTTTTCGAGGTCCTCTGCTTTTTCCCCTCCACATGTATAAGCGTGCGTTTTAGAGTATGTGGCTGCTATAAATATCCACGTGATAAGCCACTTCATTGAGCTATCATTTGTGGCCAGGTCGCTTCTGAAAAATAGCTATCAAGCTCAGTGGGCCTTTCCTGGTAAAAATATATATAAAATGTAGTTTAGATTAAATTAGAAGAGACTAGGACATGGGGTTGGCCACACAAAGATGGTGCTAAACTGGATGACATATCGAGGAGGAAGTTTGACGCTTGTCTGATATGCGCACACAGTGCCTTACTCAATAAGGTGGCGAATGTGGTCATCAGTGGCATTTTAAAGTCTCTATTAAGAGACCGACCAATACATAAACCATCCCGCTAACCCCGGCCATCCTCGCAGTGGCCTTTGGCCGGCTATCAAACAAAGACGGCCACCGCATCGCGAGCTTTCAGATGCACTTCTTCCGGCCGTCTGGAACGTTCTTCTTTCCGATATTAGGAAGCCACTGGAGCTGTGCGATATTAAATCTAGATTTAAACTTCATTTCTTTATAACTGCTTTTGGTGTTTAGTTTGTTGTCCTTCCCATGCACCTCCAATTAACAAGGTTGGAAACGTACGGTACAGATTTTCTTGTTACCAATATCGTAAAACGAGTTATTGTTTTTTGTGATGTCTATGGTTCTTATTAAAATAATTGGCAATTGCTCACAGACGTCCACGCAATGTTTAATCAGCAATGTTAATGCTTGGTCCGAGTGTGATTGTGTCACATAGCAGAACAGGGCGTTGGACGTGAAATTGACGGTCTGCACACTGTTTTATGAACGTGGCGACCTGAGTTCAATTCCCTGCCATGGCTAACGTCAGCGGTGAGTGATAACTGAACGGATCTTGGGCAAACCCTTCAATCTGCAAGAAACCAACGTGATGAGGTAATTGTCAAGCAACCACCTATGACCAAACACGGCAAGGCGGCGCCTTCATCCAGCAGTATATTGGCTTAGTTATTATAATAATTATTATTTAAACATACAATATAAATAATGCATTGATTTTTTCCCAACTTAGCAGAACATTGTTCTTTATACAATAAGGTTTGTACAAACGTCCAATTGCTTTGGGAATAGCGGTGTTGACGAGTCTATTAAACAATCATACGGTAGCACGATGGCGAGTTCATAAAAACACAATTTACTCTGTGCCATTGTCGTGTTCACCGTTGGTTACAATCCACTCCCCTCCCCTCCGTCCCTCCCTCATTGTTCCACGCGCCGCTGCTGCCGCCCAACCATCGAGGCCCTTCGAACGCTGCCCACTCCGGCTCGCCCAACAACAAAAAGAAAGCCGCTCCACAAAGCAGGGCCACGGTTTTATTGGCCCGTGCACAATCCACGCCGGGGCCACCGGCACGCACACTGCCGAAGCCCTCTGCACCGACACAATCGGCGCACTGACTTTCACGCTATGACCAGTCAACTCTACGCGGTGCTTGCATTGCGCGTGGCGGTGTGGCGCACGTGCCGCCGCTCGCAATAGCGACGTTGCTCTACTCGACGGCGCTGATCCCGTATCGAAAGCGGCTCCAGAGCTATTGCTGGTGGCAGCAATAAAATTGCCTTTAAAAGTCAAAGTCTCTCTCCCCCTTCTCTCTCGCTCTCTTTCTCCGCCAGCCCTCCTCTCCCCCCATTCCCCCCACACTTCTCTTATCCCCTCCCCGTGCTCAAGCCTTCCCGAAGGATGCCGCCACTAGACATCTATTCATTACACCTTTCAAGCGAACGTCACCCATGGGGCCCTGGAAGCTAATAGACGTTTCTGAAAGATGAGGAATAATATTAATAATCAATATTAACCCACACTGGGAGGAGGAGAAGGCGGGGGGGGGGGAGAGCCCGGGATTTCAGGTTGAGATGTGCGTTCTTTGTGCAGCGCTGTACCACCACCACCATCGTCACCCACTTTGCAAGCCCTCCGAGCCGCGGTGTTCTCGCTTTTGCGCGAGGGCGGTCGGGGACGAACATTCGCGTCCCCACCGCCCCGTCACGTGCGGGGCTTCGAGTCGCAGATCCGAATTTGTTACAGAGACGTTGCTGCATATATTCAAAAGAATCACAAAGATGTATCGCAGTGTCTTTAGTACAAGAGGCGGGGGGATGGATTAAAGAGGTAAGGAAATGTTTACAATACTCAACTATTCGCTACAAATTGCTGTTGTTCTGGTAAGATTATTTGCGGTAGTCATCTGTTGGTGGCCTAATGGTTTGCGGCGCCACTGAACTTGCAACCCAGATGCCACCGGGTCGACATAATCTCCCGGCGTGGCAGTTGAAACGATGGTGCAAGTTTCTTAAATACTCCGATACCCCCCACCCCACCCCACTACCACATCTCTCAACCCAGCGGTTTTCATTAATCCTCTGCAGCTAGTTAATCGGCAGGCTGTGTTTGATAGGGGTAAACGTGTGGGTACTCCGACATCTACCAAGGCGCCTAGCCAGCGTGGAAGAGGTGGCAATGGACTCGAAGAGTAGACCAAGGACCTCCACTCCAGCTTCCTGGAGCGTAAGCGAGCAATCGTGAGGCTGCGCCTTTACCTTCGTCCACCTCCACGTTGTTATGACATCGCCTGAACATCGTCTTACGTGGGCGCTGATGCCTATGCACGTGGGTGGCAGTAAATTCAGCACTGTGGAGGCAGCAGCCAGTGTTGGTGGATCACACACTGATGGCTGGCTTATTGTCGAGCATCGATCGAGGTGCAATACTCTGGCTCGCCAGCAGAATGCAGTAGAGCAAAGTGTGGACTCGTGTAATCTGTCCCTTCTGTGCGGGATAGAGTATTGCCCCCTCACGCGCGCGGATTTTTCTCCGGGTGTAACAATAATTGGCCGAAAACATCTTGATATGTAGAGAACTGCAGAGCAAATGTTGTTGGGGGCCGCCGGCTCACCGCCTGGCCATCTTCCACGGCTTGGTCTGTGGGTCCTAATCAACAATTGTGGGATGTAATTTTCATGAACGACGCTATAAATGTAAAAATAAAAAGCATTAGCTTGTTTAAATTAGATTTTTTTCAAGGGCAGTTGCTTTTCTCTTTATTTTTCGAATTCAGAATGTTTCACGCTCCGTAAAAAGGAATGCCCATCTTAATCACGTAATACCAACAACAAGATACAAATATCCCCCTATACCTTTCATAACAGATTGTTGGGGCAAGTGCTGTTAACGAGTAGCCTCGATGGCAAAGCGCTTCAGGCAATGCGGCAAACCCCCACGTCGTAGCGACGGCAAACGAACAAACAACGGACGCGCAGCCCGCTCAGCGTTATCAAGACATGAATGTACATTGAAGCAGCGGGCCTTGAATAGACATATTTATACACACACACACACGCGCGCGCCTCCTGTCACCTAGAAATGCCACTTGACCCCCTTTTGCAACCCAAGTGGCCGGGGGTTTGGCGCGGCCAATGGCGATAAATAAACAAAAACGTTGAAACGAGCGCGGCGGCGATGAGATTCGTCGCGCTCGGGGCGATTCTTGTTAGTGCGCACAATTTTGGTTTCTCTTGCACGACTTAGCACGGCTGTTTTGTAGCGACGATTAGCCCCACCTCCTCCTCCTGCCTCGTTTATTTGTTTACTCTCTCACCAATCACACGGGGGGTGGGGGGGGGGGTCTCGTACCACCCTCCAGATTTCCCCTCGGAGCACACCGTGGCGTTATTGGGGGGGGGGGGGGGTGCTGGTGGAGGTGATTGGTGGTGGGGGCCCCACTACGCTGCCCACCACATTTTGTCAGCGTGATTAATAGCTCTTTAGATCATCTTTAATTCACTCTCTAATGGACTAGAAGGGGTCCCTCGCTCTCGCTCGCTCTCTGGCCGCCCCCTTTCTCCCTTCGCAACCCTCCCCCGCCACCGCCCCCGCCGCCGCCCTGTAACAGGGTGATGTATGCTACGATCGCATGCCGCGTGACAAGGTGGGGCACGAATCATTTCGACGCGAGGTCTGACGCGCGAACCCGGCCCGGTGCGGGACTTGAACGCGCGCCCGGTGCCGTCCCAATACAAATTCACGGCGCGCGCCCTCCCCGCAGTCCTCCCCATGCCCACACACTCGCGTGGGGCCGCGCGCGGCGGTGCCACCCGATTAGGGGGGCATGGGGGGCAGGGGGGGCAAGGGGGGGGCAGGGGGAGGGGCTTATTGGATCGAGGGGTTTTGTGGTTGTTGGGCGAGGAGCGTGCGGGCTTAGCTGGTAGAGCGGGAGATGGGGTAGAGAAAGGGGGGGATAGAGGGGGGGGGTAGAGAGGGGGGTATAGGGGGGTAGAG
>CM025648.2:7716112-7731343 GCA_014621495.2 Entosphenus tridentatus | reverse complement strand
GGGGGGGTAGAGGGGGGGGGGTAGAGGTGGGGCTAGAGAGGGGAGGGGTAGAGGGGGGTAGAGGGGGGGTAGAGGTGGGGGTAAAGAAGGGGGTAGAGGGGGGTAGAGGTGGGGGTAGGGGGGTTGAAGGGGGGTTAGAGGGGGGGGGTAGAGGTGGGGGGAGAGGGGGGGGGGGTGTCGCAGCAGCGGCTTCGCATGCTGCTCTTTACGGACAGAGTCCGTGACGTTCTGTGTGTTTTGTGAGTTATGGGATTTCTGTGTGTTCATGTTATTCACGTGCATCGCGGCTCTTGCAATGTTGAGTTTTAGTACCGAATTGGATTTAAAATGTTTGTCTATTCTTGTTATTCTGGTTATTTTCGAGCAAGCGGCTCAGCGTTAGACTCGTACGGTAGCTGGCGCGGTGTGTAAACGTCGCCACTGGGGAGACAAAGGCGGCCAGGCGTGGTGCTGGCCACCCACCCCCTCGCGTGCCGCGCCGGCCTTCTTACGGAGTTCGCTAAAAAAAGCACTTGCCCCAAAAGTCCGTTTTGTCTATACGGGGCAGCTTTGGCTTTGTGCGTCCGTGTTTTGCGCGCGTGTGTAACGATATATTTATTTTCAAATCATTAATTTTTTCTCTTCTTCCCCCTATATCCGAGTGGAAATGGGATACTCGATGACGCCATCAACACTCGCAGCAGGGGTGGCTGCTTTCACAGCAGAATGAGATGCAATCCGTCTCAGTTCTCTCTCTCTCTCTTGACCATTTCACGATTTCACGAGCCGCCTCCGAGCATGGCTGGAAGGAGGTTCCTGCGATCCGCGCGCCTCCGTTACGTCAACAAAGCCGCTCCCCCCCCCGCTATTAAATCATCACGCGTCTTCTCCCTCCTGTTAAACGGTACCAGAGCGCAGCCCTGCAACTGCGGACTCTCGCCGCTTGTCGGCAGAATTGCCTTCGCTAGAGGGAGCTCGAGGGCCCCTCTAGGCGCAGGTGCTGTGAGCGAGAAGCAGCACCAGAGGGTGGGGTGGCCACCAGCACCACGCCCGGCCCCCGCCTTGTGTCTGCCCGAGTGGCGATGTTTAACACACCGCAACCAGCTACTCGTTTGGAGGCTGAGTTGACCTAGGGGAGGCCCAGGATCGGTTCAGGTAATCGTCAGTGGTCTTGGCCGTGGCCGGGAATCGAACTCGGGATGCCGGGTTCGTGGCGTTGTGCGCGAATCACTGCGCCACCCCTCCCAACGTGATCCAGCTCATAGTACATAGAGACAAAGACCCCCCCACCTCGTGTAGCCTTAACAGACTGTTGGGGCAAGTGCTGTTAGCGAGCCCCTGTGAAGGCCGACACGGCACACGAGGGGGTGGGTGGCCAGCACCACGCCCCGTCATGATACACACACAGGCGCGTGTAAGCGCACGCAAGCTCAGGTGGGCACGTGCAGAGGACACAGCATTATAATTGTGAATAAGAGATGGTTTCTCCATTACGTAATAAGTCACGTATTAAAAAATTGCTATCGTGACCTTCACACAGCTATTAGCATGGATATTACTCATCAGCGCCGATCGTTTATTCCCCCCCTCCGCCCCCCCCATTCATCCCCCCCCGCACCCCCCTCCCCGCCCCCCGTAAAAATCACGAGCAAAATTAAGAGGTAATTATGCAATTAATATCACGGTGAAGCTGACAGCTGGAAAGTCATTAATATATTTACAAAAAAAAATCCTGTCAATGTTGCACCGCGTGTTACCGGTTTACTTCGCAAGGGATTTGGAGCAAGGCCAGAGCATCACCGAGGCATCTCGGCCTAGAGTTCCATTTGTAAGGATGATACCAGTGCCCACGCTCATTTATCGTTAACTTTTCGCCAAGTTGTTCAACTTTGATCCATGTCGGCCCTGATATTCTCACTTTTCATTTCATCGCAAAATGTGGAACACTCATTGCGGAGCCACGAGGCCTTGCTCCTCCACCTGTGCTGCCCCCCAGCGTGTGGATTTCCCTTCCACCAGACATCAGTGCTGTCGACGCCGTGCCTCTGTTCGAATGCAGGCTCAATGCGTTCCTTATTTTCTCAGCCTGTGACTGAGCATCTTATTTAATAAATAAGCGCGCGCACACACACACACAGAGTTTCCGTACAGTGTATTGAGATGCAGATTAATTTGAACTTAATTCGCGCACAAATTGCATTATAATGATATGGGCAATGCCTTTTCAAAATATCCGGTGAAGCCTCCGTGACGCTCACGACTCCTTTCCACGAGCTTCCTACATTTGGATGTTTGGACACTTTCATTCAGGAGCACGTGGAAAGAAACCGGAGCAAACTGTAGGAAAAAATCATACAAGCGGATTACTGGATTGAATCCATGGATTCATGGGCTAAGTGAAATCAATCCATGGGTTTAATCAACATGTGCGGAGCTTTGGGCGTTATCCGCGGGGATAACTCTCGAAACTCCACACAGATGAATTCAATCCGCTCGCTCTATCGCCATCCCCTGGTCGACTTCCAAGGCTTTAACAAAGCAGGGAGTTTCAGAACTCCGCGCGCTCCACGAGGCCTCGGGAGCTCTCAAGCCAAGGGGGTGCACGCGTTCGACGACGCGAATTCACCGACCTGGGCCGCAGCAGAGACGCGAATTTACAGATCGACACGCGGCCCATTGTTTGTTCCTTCCCGTCCGCCCGCTCTCAATAATTCCCGCCCCGCTCGCCGTGATGGATTAAAAATCCCGTACCTGGCAAACTACCCGCGTTATAATTATCGCGCATGGCGAAAGCGGACCCGAGCTAGCGTTGTTTGCCTTTCGGTCACAAATGTCACCCGCGACTCGATGATTTACGGCTGCGTTTATTGCAATCAAATAAACTACCAACAAACTCTGCAGCCGCGGCAATGGTAACCGTCGATTAGCGACGACCACGCCGGTGTGCGCGTACATTTGCCGGTAACCTTGGAAATCCGCAATAAATCCTCTCCCGTCTTGCGCTCCTGTTAATCATTGTCGGCGAGACGTAAACTTTCGCTGCTGGAGGGCGGTTGGGGGGGATCCGCTGAGAATCGTGAGCCTCGTTTGTGAGCAGCAGAACGCCGATAGCTCTCCGCTCGGCTGGGAGGCGGGGGAGGTTTTACTTTTTGACAGTCAAAACCCGCGCCACCGTGCGAATCGGGCGTCGCTTTTAAGATCCCTCTCAGGGAGCTACAGCCGGCAAGTGTTTGCCATGGCACTACTGGGTGCTTGTACTCGGAGCGTAACTTCTCACTCGATGTTTTCCGAAGCGTTGCTCGGCTGGGGCTTGGGAGTCGGGGTCGTCGGCGCAAGGCGCTGACCGACCAGCCACGAGAGGACACGAGGTTAGGCCCACCCGTGACGATTCTATCTCACCGCACCCTGTAGTCTTGAAGCCCTATGACGAGCTTCTTTCAGGACGACGTTGCAGGCGCGGTGGATGCTGCGCACCGCGAAGAATTCCCGCGACGGAATTCCGGACGGTTCTGGCTCCAATGAGGCGCCGCGGCTCTCGTGTCGCGATTTCAGCTTAAACCACGCGGGGGTGGTGGGGGTGGTGGTGGTGGGGGTGGTGGTGGTGATGGTGGCGGGGGTGGTGGTGGTGGTGGCGGGGGTGGTGGTGGTGGGGGTGGTGGTGGTGGTGGTGGTGGTGGTGGCGGTGGCGGGGGTGGCGGTGGCGGGGGTGGTGGTGGTGGTGGTGGCGGAGGTGGCGGTGGTGGTGGTGGCGGGGGTGGCGATGATGGTGGTGGGGGGGGAGCAAGTGGGAGAGACCCCCCAGCCCACCCGCCCGCCACTCTCCGCCCTTCGAGTGCCTCTCACCCCGCAGGCCGGCGAGGGAGCGGGCAAGGCACAGGCGGTCGTCCATCGAGCCGCTCACAGCAGGTCCGACCACAGCTCGACTTCCGAGGTCTGACGAGATCGAGGCTGCCACTGGCCGTGTTGACCTCCACGTTGAGAAACGGGCGTGGGGACGATTCAGGATTATTTCGCTGCTGTAAATATCCCAACGATAAGCCACATTTGTCGAGCTGTCGTTTGTGGCCTGGTTGATTTTTAAAAAAATAAGTTAACACCTCGGTTTTAAATTTCGATTTAAAGCTTTCGTGGCTGCAGGAATTCATCTTCTTGGTTTTTTCGGTAAAGTCACGTAGAAGGGAAGTAATAAAATAATAAAAATAATAAAACATAATAAAATAATTCTCACGACGTTTCGGCCACAACGCAAGCAGCCGTCTTCAGGTGAAACCAGGTCTGTCGAGGCGACAGCGTCTGTCGTGATAATTATTTTATTATGTTTTATTATTTTTATTATTTTATTACTTCCCTTCTACGTGACTTTACCGAAAAAAACAAGAAGATGACCTCGGTTTTAGTTTCATTCGTTTGTGTTTCGGCGATGTGTTTACCTTTCTTATACTTTGCACTCCTATCGTGTTGTTGCATTGTTTGTTGCTGCAACGTTCTTACCCCGTGCCCCTACTGGACACCTGTGAAACAGAGCTTCATAGCTCATCGGATTCCTCCTGCAGCATAAATAAATATTCTGATTATGAATAGGCCCCCCTTAGAACACCACCCCCGCCGCCCCGTCCGTCTGTCTGTCTGTGACTTGGGGCCAATGTTGAACGGCGTGCGTAGCCGAGGCTCTGCGCCGAGGGGAAAGGATGAGTCGCGATTTGATTCTCTTCCTGCGCCCCCCCCTCCCCCCGAGCCACTCACCAAGCCGTGGCCCGCTACAGTCTGCACGAGGAGGAGCGTGGACATACAGCGCGCGCGCGCATCGCTCGCACGTGTTACGCGCGCCACGCGATAGGCAAGAGAGGCGTCATTCATTGCGACCTGGTGCCAGTCCGCTGATGCAGAACATCGTTCTCACAATGTAGATATGGGATTACGGGAAAAATAATACAATGTATTTGTATTCTAGATTTGAAGCTTTCGTGACTGCAAGGATTCATATTCTTAGGTCTTTTCGGTAAAGTCACGTAGGTAAAAATTTAAATTAATAAAAGTAAAATACAAAATAAATAAATAAAAATTACGACGTTTCGGAGGCTTGTGTTGCCTCCAAAACGTCGTGATTTTTATTTTTTTATTTCATTTTTATTTTACTTTTATAAAATTAAATGTTTTTACCTACGTGACTTTACCGAAAAAACCTAAGAATATAACATATTTGTAAACTACTTTTACAGCCCTCTGTCGGTCTACTACTGCACGAAAGCCTCCCCCCGCCTGCCATGGCGTGTGAGTGTTGGCAGGTCGTTCGACCATACTTCACCGCACTGGTCGGTGCGATCTTGGTCCTGAACCCATTCAGACATCAATCGCCGCCCGCTGCTGTTAGCCTCAGCCGGGGATCGAATTCATGTCGCCGGATTGAGTGCGCAGTGCGGTAACGACTGTTGCCACTCATCGTCAATGCCCCCGACACTATACACCCCTGAAACAAAACACACGTCACTGTCTTTAGCGCACAATTACTATCATTAAACAGGAATCTCTGTCGCAGTAAGCCGGATTGTTTGCGAGTCGACTTGTGCCCAATACCTCACGGCGCTCTGCACCGCGTACCAAGAGCGACGCCAAGGAGTCGAAATCGAAATTCCACGACTAATAAAATAACAAACAACAACAACAACAGTAACAAAACTGAGACGCGAGCGTGACACATTCAGCCACGTGCGATGTCCCTTATTGAGGCGGCCGAAACGTTTAAGCGGGCCACGAGATCCATTCCCTGCTGTGATAAAAGACGGTGCAGTCCCATTAAATGTTAAAGCGCAAAAAAGCTTTCGCCCTGTGGGTGCTGAATGGAAGTTCACTTCACTGCGGCCACTCTGTACAACGACGAAAGAGAAAATATAAATAAATTAAACCATCCTCATTATGTTTTCTTTAGACACTTAAGTGTGCGTGAGTGTGTGTAGCAGTTAGCGCTATGCTGCGCTACGAACCTGGAGACCCGAGTTCGATTCCCGCTCACGCCAACACCAGTGACGATTATCTGAACGGGTCCTGGGATTCCCCTAAGTTGACTCAGCCGCAATTGAGCACCCAGTGTGATGTGTAAACGTAGCTACTGGGGAGACAAAGGCGGTCGGGCGTGGTGGCTGGCCACCCACCCCCTCATGTGCCGTGCCGGTCTTCAAAGGTGCTTCTCTCTAACAGCACTTGCCCCAACAGTATGTTGGAAGCTATACGGGGATCTTTGCATTTGTCTGTGTTGTACACCCTCCTCCACCCGACAAAATGGCGAGTGGCTTCAGCGTTTGAATCGTTTTCAAATGTACAATAATATGTATTTTTGGGCGCATGAAAGTGACTGTGAAATACGTCTACACTTATTGATGCCGACGCGTTTATTTTGGTTTCACCTTCCTTTGCATGAGAGGCATGACAACGTGGGACCACTTTAATTGTGATTAGTTGACAGACAGAGTGCAGCGAACAGAAAAATAACGGCGCGCGCTATAAATTCCACACCCACCCACACCAGCAACCGTTTAAACGCACAGATATTCGAATAAAAAACCCTACATTCTCAATCCACTGCTGGATGAAAATCTCCCCAGGGCCAAATTGGTCACGTGTTTTTTTAATTTTCATGCTATACTTCACATCACCGATGTTAACCGTGGCCAGAAATTTGACTTTGGTCTCCAGACTTGATGATGAGAGCACGCGAACCACTCGTACGCATGCGACGACGACGCTGATTATGGTGGTGGTGGTGGTGATGATGGCGATATGCCTTTATCCATATTTGCACCATGGGCTGTTGTATTGGAAGCGTCGGCGTTCCCCGTACACCAGTTGCGAGAGTTGATAATTTATCCATCCCCCCCTCCCCGCCTGCGAGTGGAATAGCAGCAGCGGCGAGCGGCAAACAGCCCAGCCGCTGTAATCACCAAGAGGGAAATGAATGGGGCGGTAGTGCAAGTACCTAATTGATTTATTATCTATCCCGAGACTGCGTTACAGCTCAGCGGCGGAGGATGGGGGGGGGAGACTGCAATCCATTCTCTCTCCAGCCCCTCTCCTCCCCCACCCTCCCGCTCCCCCTCCCTGAGCCGTCGCGGCACACACGCCAAGCCCAGGCAATTTACAAGATAAAGCCCCCCGTGCCAGCCCACAGAGTATTCGCTACATATGGCGACAGACAAATGAGATAATTAAAAGAAAACACGGCGAGATAAATTGCCTAAGGTTAATTAGTTTATCAGTGGTAATAGAGGACATCCATTACCACATCAAAGCGCTGCCTTGTCTGAATAAATGTAGACGTCAAGGCTGAGAAATAAACTCGCCGCCGCTGCGAAGCCGACGGGCGGTACATACCAAATGATAGCGGTCCGAGCAGTGGCTCGCCTCGACTCTTCAGCTCTTGCCCGGCCAAGGCGGCATCGTCACCTCCAACGCCGAGCCACGCAGGGGCTCATGAACCGACCCCGAGCGAAACAACGCCACGTGGATAATGCGACGCTAATGTGAAAAAATGATGATGATGATGATGTTCTTTCTCGATTTGAAGCTTTCGTGGCTGCAGGAATCCATGCTCTTTGGTTTCTTCGGTAAAGTCCGCAGTCGCGCCGCCCGGAATCGTTGCAAAAATCGTGATGACACCGATGGGCGCTGTACGCACGCCGCCACCGCTGATGATGATGACGATGATGGCGTTGATGATGATGATGGCGTTGATGATGATGACGATGATGGCGTTGATGATGATGGCGATGATGGCGCTGATGATAATGACGATGATGGCGTTGATGATGATGCCGATGATGGTGTTGATGATGATGATGATGAAGATGATGGCGTTGATGATGATGATATCGTTGTTGATGATGATGATGATGATGACGATGATGTTGTTGATGATGATGACGATGATAGCGTTGATGATGATGATGATGATGACGATGATAGCGTTGATGATGATAGCGTTGATGATGATGATGATGACGATGATAGCCTTGATGATGATGATAATGAATTATACACGCGCAGGACATTGAAATATTGAGCTAAGAGCAGCGCTGGCAACAACTTAGCGATTGATGATGACCAGCAGGATGGCCGAGCGATCATGGCAATTTGAACGGACGAGATGGATTGATGGATGGATGAATGCTGATCGTGACAAATGCGATGGAGACAACTGTCAGATAAAATAAAATAAAAATACACCTAAAAGAATACACCGTGCAGATAACGTGCTAAGATTTGCACAGAATGAGTTTAGAGAATTTCGATTTAAAGCTTTCGTGACTGCAGGGATTCATCTTCTTGGTTCTTTCGGTAAATTCACGTAGAATGGAAATAATAAAATAAAATGCAAATTTATTTTAAATTTTAAACATAATAAATAAGTTAATTATTTTTATTATTTTATTATTTCCATTCTACGTGACTTTACCGAAAGAACCAAGAAGATGAGTTTAGAGAAGTAACTTTATTTTGTTCACATGGAGATGGGGGGGGGCTTCGAATTTTTTTACAGGGAAAAAACTAAGAAGACGAAAATAAGACAAAATACACGTGGCGTCGTAGACGCACAAGAAAGTATACTTGCTCCACCATCAAATATTGATCTCTACCTGTGTGAAAAACTGGCCAATTGCTGTCGCTCCACCACGATGGGTGTCTGGAGACTCGACTCATTCACACGCGGGGTCACGTGCACATTTCTTCTCATTTCACTCTGACACCTCACTCAATAAACTAGGGAGGGAGGGAAGGAGAGAGGGGGAGGGGGGCAGCTAAAGTTTTTGAAAGTGGATGTAATATCAACATCATTCCCGCAGCAGCAACAACAGCAACAACAACAAAAACTGAACAGCGGCAAAAACAAATAAATAAATAACCGTACAGAAAAATCAAATCACCACGGCATATTGATCTGTTGCAAGCACTTTGAGAAATTTACATCGTAATAGAGACTTCATCAAACCGATCGATGCATTCCACCACGACGGGCCCTATTTTGATGCGATCCGTCAGCAGTAAATTGAGCCTTTTGCCCTGTAAAATGCTGCCTTGTTATCGGACCGCGAAATTAAATTGACCAGAGTCGTCGATACCTCCCCCTCCTCACCCAGCCTCGCAATGCTCCTGGAGAGAACGGGGCCGCGTGCCTTGTGAACAATGCTCAGCTGCTCGTGGTATATTTTGTATCCCCCCCCCTCCCTCCCACACACACACTCCGCACAATTCCTAAAACGAGTTACAATATCCGCCACACGCTCGGCGCACGATCCATCGCTCCATCTTCGGGGGAGGGGGGTTGACGTCGTGCCACCGAGGAGACGGACCGACGGATTCAGCCTCCGCATGGCGGATCGATGCGCATCGTGTGAGCGTGAGTGGTGCCCCACGGTTTTGGGGGAGGCCCACATCCAGAAGTGGATCGGTCATGGCATCCTACTGCTGCTGCTGCTGCTGATGGTGATGATGATGATGATCAATTCCACGTGTGTACAGAGAGTACGTTCACCCAAGCTTTGCTGTGCTTTATTCCTGCCAAGTTGCACGAAAATAACACTTTTTACAAAACAGAGGCTGGCTGGGGGAGTGATGGGGTTCTTCTGGTCTCATGTTTCTTTATTCCCTTTGTGTGTTGCGACTGCGGCAAAATTAATGGGCTAATCAGATGGCCCTTGAATAATTAATGGTCCATATTTCACGTCTTGTTTATCAGCTCCTTATGGCCTCTGACGGAATGCCACAGCATCAGGCTGACAAATGAAATGACAGCAGCTGGGCTTCATTTAACGCTCAACCCACTCCGCGTGGCACATTCGCCTCCGTGAACGATGGATCCAGGAACGCACCCGGCTCCCCCCCCCCCCTCTCCATCGCTCTCTCAAACTCCACTCCTCAAACCCAATGGAATGGAACTTAACTAAATGGGGGGGGGGGGGGTAGTGGGTTGGGAACTTTTAAAACAGCTTCAACAGAAAATCCTGAATGAGTGAATTAACGTAAAAAATGTGGCGAGATTTGCAATTCAATGACGATGCCTAACGTTGCAAGATTTTGTTTTCGTCGGATAATTCTATCTTATTAGGGTGAGGTAGTATCGCTGACGTACCGTACGTAGCAAACCGTGCTAATCGGAGGTGGAGGGAAAAAACCGGACGACCTGGAAAAAAATCAAACGCGACCACGGGGAGAACACGCAAACTTCAAATATACAGCAGCCGTCAGGGTCGGGATCGGACCCACGACCTCCTGCATACCGGGCGAGGTAGTTAACATCTCGTCACCGCGTGCTCGCCGATTCAAGTGCTATCGATGCTCAAGCCCCGCTCCTCTTCTGATAAGATCGGATGAGATTTGGGCGCATTCGAGGCGACTTTTTGCCACACAAGACTTTGGGCGGCGATCAGTTATTGAATCTAATACACCTCGCTAATATGTATTTTGACAAGCAATCGCAGTCACAAGTTAAATCACAATTAATACCAAATAGTGCCGTGCCGTCATTAACTTCGAACGCTCCGTGCGGATCGTAAGAAGCGTGGGGGAGATAGCGTCTACCGCTCTCCCTCTCTCTCTCGCGCGCTTGGATTGTGCACGACTGCGTTCGCCTAACAAGGGGTTAATACCGATGCCTCCTTATAACATATTGCACTATTAGATTGATATGACAATTTCCATTACGGCTGATCAAATATTTATTGAGCCGCGGAGATGATAACTCTCGCGGTGCCATCATTTGTTTCGCAAATGTGACACATTTAATAAATAAGTAAGAGCGCTCCCAAGCGAGCGTCGCTCTGCCCATTACGTTTTATTTGCAGATTGCCGGCCGCACTCATCAATAAGCTGCTGATGGATCCCTTAGAGGGTGTAGCAACGCTCGCACACGTGGGAGCCAGAGAGAGGGGTGGGAGGGGGCGTGTACCCGGGAGAGCACAACAGCTATTGAGAGAAACTGCCATGAAGACGTTCATGTAATTCGCTCAGAGAGTCCAAGTGTCTCGGCCACTCCGCATGCGAGCGTCGAACGCCGCGCGGCTGGCGGTCACCTAAGCCAGCGGCGTACGTTCCACGTTCGTATGGCGGGGACGAGTCCATCCAAAGCCCAACGCTCGCGAACAGTGTAGTAGTGTCAGCATCGAGGCGACGAATACTCAGGAATGAGAATAGTGACCGAGTATGCGCATATGACAGTCGCCGTCGAAACGGTGGATGCGTCAAGCATAAAGTTGGAAGAGGTGGAAGCATCACACTGCAACGTGGGATTGGAATTTAAAGTCCAGCTTTGTGCAGTCGGAAAGTTATTTTGTGTTTCTCCCTCGTGTGCCCGAAACGAACAATCGCTTTTTTTGCCGATGTAACGACGTTATTCCCCCCTCCATATCTCCTGACATCGCTCGCGTGTGCAGTATTCGTGTGGATCGTCATCTCCCACAACGCAGCGCCGTGGTGAATGGCCAAGAAGCTTGGGCTGGGGAAGGAATGAGCGAGCGAGCAGGACACAATCTAAACGGAGCATTTGCCTCTCCACGATTGCTTTAACGCTATTTTACATAGCTGGCTTTGGCAGTTGTTTTTTTATTACAAAAGTTTCCAGATTATAAGATCCATCCAGAGAGTAGGACGCACCCCAAAACGGTGCTTTTAAAATACTGGGGGGGGGGGGGGGATGTGCACCTTATAACCTGGAGAATAAGGTTTATATCATTAAGTGGAGATGCACTACAGTGGCTATCGCTATGAACCCACTGACGTGAGCTTGATTCCTGGCCACGGCTAACATTACTGTTGAGCAATATTAGAACTGGTCTCAAAGGCTTTCTTCCCTTCAACAACCCGCATGGACCAATGTGGTGAAGTATGGTCAAACAACCGCCATGGCCGACAACGCAGGGAGGTATTCATCCACGAGTGGATTACCAAAGACCTTGAAATTATAATTGTTGTAGCAGACTGTTACAAGTCGAATCGTTTTGTTTTGTTTGTAGTTACTCGTGTCCATATAAATAGGAATGCATGTGGGAGACAGCTAATTGGAAATTTGGGAATCTGCTCAAAGAAAATTGGTCTCATTTGTCTCAATGTCGGACGAGATGGGGTCTGACGTGAGCTCGTGATTAACAAGACTCGGGCAAACAAAGGCACAGATCCCCCGTATAGCCCTGACAGACCGTTGGGGCAAGTGCCGTTAGCGAGTCGCACCTATTAAAGCCGGCAGGGCACACGAGGAGGTTGGGTGGGCAGCACCACGCCGAGCCGCCTTTGTCTCCCTAATGGCGATGTTCACACATTGCAGCAGGTACCCACTGGAGGCCGAGTCAGCCCCGAGGAGGAAGAGGGCCACGAGCCGTATCAGATATGTATAACCGCTGTTGACCACATGAGCGAGAATCGAACTCGGCTGGCTTCGTCGACAAAGTGCGCTAACCACGACACTACCGCTCCCCTGACAAAGATAAAGCGCTCCCGTATAGCCTTAACATACTGTTGGGGCAAGTGCTGTTAGCCAGAACGGCACACGAGGGGGTGGGTGGCCAGCACCACGCCCGGCCGCCTTTGTCTCCCTAGTGGCAATGTTTTTACGCATCGCATTAGGTACTCATTTGAGGCTGAGTTGACATAAGGGAGGCCCAGAACCCGTTCAGATAATCGCCACTGGTGTCGGCCGTGAACGGGAATTGAACCCGGGTCGCCAGGTTCGTAGCGCAGCGCGCTAACCACGACACTCCACACACACACGTACACACACACACACGTGCACACACACACGTGCATCAACCTAACACACTCACTGGTGCATCGGGGTACACGATCACACCACGTGTTTCACCAGACTTCACAAGTATCACTACCGCTGCTGCCACCAACTACCGCACCTCGTGGTAGTAGTAGCAATCGTATAATCGGACTATCAATAATGATCATTATTATTGCTGCCTTGAGTTTCAGTCGCTCTGGCCACCACCACCGCCGGTTGTTGTTGGCTCGCTCCTTTTGCGCGAGCAGCCACGGCCACGGCTTAAGCCGCAGCAGCAGCCGCCTATTGTGTGCCCATGCCGAGGAACGGATGTAAGAAGAAACCAGTGATTATTGTGTGCTCGCTGTCCGGGGGAGGAGGGGAGAGAGAGATGGGCGGGCGGGGCGGGAGATGAGGGAGGGTGGAGGGGGGACAAAACAAAACCGCCAAAACCACGGCGCACAAAGGCATCCGCCGTGCCGTTGAATGGGATCTCTGGACCAGAACGAGGTCATGGGGGTCAAGTTCCAGGTCATCACGACAAGGGGCGGTGGCTTCGCTGCCCGTGCGCGCGATGCTTTCAGACTCACGCGGCGCTTTGCCACCCAAAATCCGAACCAACGGGGGGGGGGCAGCGGGGTTTGCGCGCCCGTGATTTTGCTCGACTGTGATTCCGAGACATCGGCGGACGGGCCAAGGCAAGCAGATTGCACGCGGGCACGCGGGCACACGGGACGCACGCGCGAAGATACAAAAACAAAGACCCCCCCCTCCGTAAAGGCTTCAATAGACTGTTGGGACAAGTGCTGTTAGCGAACACCAATTAATGCCGGCACGGGAAGGTCGTGATGTGGCCATCACCACCCTCGCCTCTACATTGTTGATGTTTCCACAAACTGCACCAGGTATTCATTTAATTTGAGGCTGAGTAGACCTAGGGGAGGCCCAGGACTGGTTCTGATACCATTCGCCACTGATGTTAGCCGTGGCCAGGAACCGAACTCAGGCGGCCGGGTTCGTAGCGCAGTGTGCTAACCACTGCACACACGAAGATAAATATCCCCCGTATAGCCTCAATAGACTTTTAGGGGCAAGTGCTGTTAGCGAGTGCCGATGAAGGCCGATACGGCACACGAGTGGGTGGGTGGTCAGCACCACGCCCGGCCACCTTTAAGCGCACACACACACACACAAGTACAAACACATATGCACATGAGCACACACACTCACATACACACACTCACATACATCAATTCACGCGCCACCCTTGGGAACAAGGAGTTCCGAGGAGGTTAAGGGTATTTGGTGGCGTCCCCTCCTTCTTTGTTTGCTCTGGTGAAGTGTCAGTCACCATTAACTCATTAATTACAACTGAGAAAAATAGACGGTGACAATTGCGCTTAAACCAATATTTGATCTCACGAAACAGGACCCCGACTACGCGATACAGTGCGAGCTCGAATCGGGATTTCCCAACCACCGACGCATACCACGAACACTACCAAACGCGACGACGCTGAAACTGACATTTTAAATAAACTTCGAGAATTCGTCCGGATGGCGGCGTAAGTTAATATCCTGGCCTCACGGTCACAAGAAGCCCAGTGGACCTTGCCACTTTGGGCCAATATCGGAGTAACGTTGGCCACAACCGAGGGTTGGTGGATCGCCGCGGCTTTACAGGAGAATGCGGTAAAGGAATTCTGTACGCCAGCTGTTCCCCATCTGTGTGGAGATAGAGTGTTGCCCCCTCGCACGTGTCGTTTTTTTTTCTTCTCCCGGTGCTTCGACTTCCTCAATCGTCAATTGGCCGTCTTCATTAATCGAGGATCGCAGAGCGTGGGCAATTTGTGAGTCGAGCCCGCGTACCGCGCGGCTGCTTTGCCTGTCGGCTTGTCAGTGGTGGTTCATCCTCGCCCATCTCCGAGTCGTCATCGTTGCCCCGTCTCACGCGATCTACGAGAGCGAGCGGACACTCTCCCGGCAGCGGCGCGTCGCCAGTTGAAATGCCAACGCAGCCAACACGAGGTCGCACCGGTTTGTTTCGCACTCGTTCCGTCGTTTTGTCTGTCGCCACGAAGACCTCTCGCGTTATTGCCTCTCTCCTTTTCTTTTCTTTCATTCGTTCGTTGTGTAGCCGTCGGACCGGCCGGACGGATTTTCAGGACGTGCCCGATGATGATGATGATGATGAAGTCCCGACTTTGGAATCCCCTCCACACAATCGGCCAAAACCGCACGCAAAAGCAAAGTCCGTTAGAGCGTTGTGTGTGTGCGTGTGTGTGTTTAATGGGTAAACACCGCGAGCCCCGAGCTGATAGCGTGACGCTCCTGGCGTGGAAAGTTCACAGGTGGATGGTGAAGTCTCTCGCACACCCATGCAAATACCCCCCCCCCTCCGTGTAGCCTTCACGGGCTGTTGGGGGCAAGTGCCGTCGGCGAGTAGCAACACCTATGGAAGGCCGGGCACGGCACACGAGGGGGGTGGGTGGCCAGCACCACGC
>CM025648.2:7691950-7715511 GCA_014621495.2 Entosphenus tridentatus | reverse complement strand
GTGTGTGAATGTGCCCGTGTGTGTGAATGTGCCCGCGAGTGTGAATGCGCACACCCAAGTCTACGTTATTCGACCAAAGGGTACCAAGAGGTTCCTTGCAAAGCTCGTCTCTGTTGCGCAGGAGGGAGGGGAGGGCATGGGAGGGTGGATTATGACGGCGAGGATGATGATGATGATGTGTAAGATGATGACGAGTAGAATAACGAGGATGATGGTGAGGTTAAGGATAATGCTGACGAGGTGCAGGATGATGAGGTGGACGTTGCTACGAATGATAATGGCAATGATGTTAATGACAATGATGATGAGAATAAGTATGATGATGATGAGATCCTAGAAGGGAGGCGAGAGGGAGGAGGAGAAGGAGGAGGGGGGAGGGGCGCGGGTAATGGCCAAGCCAAACAGCGGCTGCGCGCAAGCACCCTCTGCGGTGGCGCTTTCTGGCCGGCGTTTAAGGCACCGCGGACAAGGCCCTTCCGGAGCTGGGAAGGGGAAACATCACCTGGGGGCCGCGGTTCACCTTGGGGCTGGAATTACAAAGTCACGGGAAATGCCACGGAGAAGCTCGCGCGTGGGGCGGTGGAAAACAGTGACGGGGCCAACGCCGTCACCGACATGAAAGCGCTCCCCCCCCCCTATTCTTCTTATTATTATTTCATATGGTTAGTGATGTAGATGCAGAGCAACAGCTTACACAGTGTCACATTCAGGTGGTCAAGCCAGATAACCGCTTGAGGAGCAGCGGGGTGTATCATCGCTGTGATGTCTCCCTCCTTGGTATTTGTGGCTATCAGGGCATTCCGTCGTTATGCGTCGTTATGCGTACGGGCTGTTCTGGATGACCACACTCACTGCAGGATTTTTTTTAAATGTTCCCATTTGTGCATCACCAGGTAGCCCCATCTGCTACTGCCACGGTTTGTGTAGTGGACGCAGTTCATGGTCGACCGTTAGCTTCGTGGGAGGTCAAACCCCAGGGAACTTCTGCGTTGGGTCTTTCACAAGGTGGTGTTTGTTTCTGTGAGATAATAAATGGGGGGGGGGGGCGCCATATAAAAGTCGCGATAGCGTCTGCTGATGAGACGCTGTATCGTCGAAACCGTCCAGGTGTTTGCTTGTCTTGAAGCAATGCTGCTGAAATTATCCACTCCCACAAGGCCGTGCCGGTCGATGGGGGTTGGGTAAGAAACACGTGGTGGGTTTTTTTTTACGCAGAGAGAGAGTGAGACGGATATGGGAAGGAGTCTGCGTATTTACTTTGTGGTTTAGGTAAGAAACCACTTAAGATGTCTCGTATCGGAGTGTTTAAAATACAGACAGGGTTGATCCGTTTGTAGATACTCCAATTATATAAATAGCCACCGTCTTGCAATGTTCTCAACAGGCGATTAAGATTGTGAGAGGTATGGCTTCATAGCTTATAGAGAGAGCTCAACGATAGTTGCCTGTGTTCTGATCATTGATGCCCCTTCGAAAGTGGACTCTTCAATGCACCGATTGTACACTGTGTGTGTATGTAAGTGTAAAGACAGAGATCGCCCGTATAGCCTGAACAGACTATTGGGGCAAGTGCTGTTAGCGAGCACCTATGAAGGCCCTAACGGCACACGAGGGAGTGGCCAACACCACGCCCGGCCGCCTTTGTCTCCCTAGTGGCGATGTTTGCACACTTCACTCGGTACTCATTTGAGGCTGTCAACATACACACACATACACACGGATGCGTATGAAGGGAAGCCAAAAGGTTTCGAGGGTGATGTGCGGAGTTGGTGCGGTGATATCCCAAGAGGGTTGCAAGCTGGGCCAGGTGAAGGCCGTGTGGCAAAAACCTCGAATCTCTTGCCGCGACGCTTCTGCGTGATAATCCCTCCTAAGTGCGGGGTTTTCTCCGGCTGTTCCAGTATCCTGCCTCAAGGCAAAGGCACTCGGTAAATGGAATTGGCCAAGCATCCCTAATGTAGGCTCCCCCCTCTTGAAAATTAGTCTTAAGACTCAATTGTTGGGTTTCCAAGTCACTTTTTTGGAATAAGTGCCGTATAATCGATTAAAATGTCTTCTGATATTCGATGGTAAGGTTAACAAAATGTACACAAATTGTATTTTTTTTCTCTTTTGGAGGTTAAAATAAGCTACGTGCAATGGGTTATAGCCAATCATAGACAGGAACAATGAGCAAATTGCACAAGTGCAACAATTAATTACAGGAACAGGTGCGAGTAATGGGCAGTAGAGAAAAACAATCCCTTTGGGAACAAAAACACAACTGCAAGTTAATCAAGTTGTGAGAGTACTTTTTAAATGGAATAAGTTGATTTTGTTTTGTTTCAGCTCATTAATTACGAGGCATTGAGTGGGGCTGTCTTGTACACATGGCATTATATCATTGTTAAAACAAGCACAAGCCAATTCAGTAGGGAGTGTTGACGCGGTGACTCATTCACAGCCACACGAACCTTGACTCGCAAGTTCAATTCCTGCCCACGGCTAACATCAGTAGTGAGTGATATATTTACCAGTCCCCACCCCATCACCAACCAACGCTGACCAGAATGGTGAAGTATGGTCAAATAACCCTCAAGTCCGACATGCCTTGGCAGAGGCCTTCATCCAGCAGCATATTGGCAAAGGGTAATAAAGAAAACCAATTCAAAGATCGATGCATTAACTAAGCTTCCATGCCAAGCATGCCCATACACAGTCCGTGTATGTTTCACGGATTATGGCCGTGAGCGGGAATCAAACTCTGGTTGCCGGCTGCGTAGCACAGTGTGCTACGATATGCACCACCGTTCCTCCCACACAGGAAGACAAAAGACCCCCCCCCCCGTATGTTTGGGGAAAGTGCTATGAGCGAGTAGCAGCATCGGATAAGGCCAGCACTAAAACAAGGAGCCCCTCCCGTATCGCCTTAATAGGCTGTTGGGGCAAGTGTTGTTCGCGAACAGCACCTATGAAGGCCGGAACGGCACATCACGCCGGACCTCCTTTGTCTCCCCAGTGGGAATGTTTCAACACATCGCAGTCCCAGAACTGGTTCAGATAATCGCCACTGGTGCTGTTGGCCGGTGAGCGGGAATCGAACTTGGGCCGCACGGTTTGTAGCGCAGCGCGCTGACCGACTACACCACCGCTCGACACACACTCACTCGCGCGCGCGCACACACACACACAGACGGGGTAGGCCGATGCTGCATAAACAGCCCCAACTGCTAACGCACGGGGGGGGGGGGCAAGGCCACTTACACCGATATCTGCGCGGCATGCGCGAGGTGCAGTCCTTCCTGCCGCGTTTTCTCAAACGCCGCGAGTCTCCCCGCGCCACTTACTCCTTCCTTCCGTGGCCGCGAGTCATCGCCACTTCCTACGATGGGATGGTGGGCGGCCTTGACATTTACAAAAAGCCCCAGCAGCCCCTGTCAGGAGACGACTTTGGCTGCCCCATGCCCCCTTGGGGGGGGGGTGGGGGGGAATCACCGTTACACAATTTCATTTTGGACAAACAACAAAGCAATCGGCGAAACCAAAAAAAAGGAACGCCAGACAACATTTCACAAAATCGCCAAGCCTTGCCGAAAGATTCAAAGGGCAGCGATATCCCTGCATCTCCCACGCCACCCCCCTGCGATTTGAAGTTGGACGGGGAAGAGAAGAGAAGCTGGTCCAGGTGGGTCAAAGGTCAGAGCCATCGGGGTCGGCACTGCTGGGAATCTGAGTTTGAATGTCTGGGTTTCAGCCACCCCTGATTACAACCAGGTTCTCAGAAGCGTGGCGCGTTTGTTGTTTTGAGCCGGATCACCGATGACTGCACAACAGCCGGGGTTTGTGGTGGCTACGCTGCTGCAAGTGGCTGCCATGCTACATCAAGATCGTCAGCATCAGCCAGCCAGCCAGTATCGCCAGCTGGACATTGTACACGGAGCACACTTACGCGTTTTAAACGGTCACAATGGACACACGAGTGGTGGTGGTGGTAGCGAATGCTTTCAAAACAGGCGATCGTAATACAAACGGAACCGATGACTGCACACTGCAGCCGCTGCGGTGTTAGCCACGCTGATGCACGCGGCTCTCTGTAACTCACCACTGTTGAGACAGCAGCAGCAGGGAGGGTTGGTGGATCATCGAACACATGTTGTTGTGAAACTCCCTTCCTACCCGTCTGTATGGTGATATAGTATTGCACCCTCGCACTTTTGTCCGGGAGCTCTGGTTTCCTCCCACGCGTATAAACAACTCACAATTTTTTTCTTCCAACGGCATCTTAAAACGAAAACCCAACGTAGCACGACCCTCCTGCAAAAAGAAGTCCTTGGACTTAGCGTGGCTTTCCTGGACAAATAATTTATTATTACATTTTGTTTGTCATTTAAGTTGGCAAAATTCCAGCTCTGACAATTACAAACGTCGGTTCGAGTGACGTGTGACAAAAACATCCCTGGTGTAAGCGACACGGAGGGGACGTGCAGTGCCCCGCACGTAAATGCGAGGTCACTTGCAGGGCGCTCGGATTTAGTTCTGCAACATCTCCTTCTGCAAGTTTATTCTCCGACACAGAGTGATGCGCCGCTGTTGGCAAAAGTTCCAGGATGGAAATGCCTTCACGCTGCAACACTGATGTTGATCGCACATTTGGAATAAAAATAGCTTAAACACTTTCCCCCAAAAAACAACATTCAACTTAATAACCAGCCTTAAATTACCTCAATTACCGTAATCTCCCCCGTTTACAAGCCCCACCTTTTACCCCGATATTTTGAAACCAAAGTTGGCGATGTCCCTTTATAATCCGCTCGAGGTGTGTGTGTGTAACAATGCGCTATGACTTTATTACCACCGGGCATCCATGAGTCGACGCGTCTTACTTTCCGGGGCGTCTTCTAATCCAGAGAATACGGTATTACAATATTTACCCAGGAAAGCCTAACTGGGCGATGATTCAGTCGAGGCATATTGTATTGCTAAAGGGCAGGGCAGGACAGGGCAGGGCTGCAGGGAACAACTGCACGCGGGGGTGGGGGGGGGCAACCGGGGCAGTCCAGGGCAGGGGTAATGGACTGGGGGGGGGGTCTCCCTATAGGCCCTGAGGCTCTTGAAAGAAAAAAAAGTCCTTTACTTTGACCAACCCCCCCCACCCAACCATCTCCACTTGGATGCATCCTCATGTTTCCATGAAGACGTGGGGGGCGATCCCTGTGAGGGGGGAGGGGGTGAGGTGGAGGTTTCCACTCTGGGATGGGCTGCTGCTGCTGCTGCTCGCGTGCAGAAATTGATTTTGCCAAACGGGTGATCCCGTTTAGCCAGTTGCCCGGCTAGTTTAGATTTTTTCTCCCATGAGAGAGTGTGTGGTGCTGCTAACAGCGACGACAACAAACGATGTTAAAACAAAACGTCCAGCGATAGATTGCGAAGAACGAAAGCACGTAAGGAATATTGCAACAATTAAAACACACGAGGTAGTCCATAGAGGTTTCACTGGGTTAAATCGCTGAAATATATAAATGTGTCGTTAAAACCCGCCACTACCCGACACAGCCAACTAGTAAGGGTTGTCACGTAAACAGAACGTGGCTCTGTTCTGCTGGCAAGCCACAACATTTACAATTTGCGTACGACGTTTCGCCAGTAATTACAACTAGCTTCATCAGACGACAGACAGATTTGTGGAGAGGTCCACATGTTGACGCCCGTCAACGAAACCGACGCGGACGAAAGAGAAAAGTGCCAGTCGAGTACGACCGCAAGAGGCACTAGATAAACACGTTCGGTACAGGTGCAGGTACATCATCTGCGTTTTGGGTTAATCGGGACATGCAGCAGGGGAATGACGGGGGGGGGGCATGGGTAGATTCAAGATACGTGGAGAAGCAACACGGAAACACTTTTTTTTTTACAAAGCAAAGATTTAGCGAATGTATGTTTTCGTGTGTAAATAAGGAGGCACTGCTGAGGCTACGGAAGGGAGTTTACTGCGTGCGGCAGGCGGTGCGACGGCTATTTCTGCACCAGCTGAGATCACGCGGCGCATCAACGCAACGTGCTTCGGGTCTCGATGTGAATCTGTGCGTCTCTGCGCAAGTCGATGCATCTCTAACTAACAACGTCGTTTTGTTGGAATCCCGAATGCAACCGCGTCCCAAGACGTTGCATAGAAACAACGGGCGTGTTTATTTTGTAGATAAAAGCAATGGGTCATAGGTGTGTGTCTATGCGGATCTGTGGGTCTTTATGATAGTCTCTATGAGTTGCTGTGCAAGTACACACAATGCATACAACGCGGATTTATTGAGCGTCTTAAAAACGACCACATTTCCAAACATTGTACAGAACAGTGGGCAAGTTTGTTTTGTAGATACAGAGAGAGAGAGAAACCAAAGTCGTTCATAGGCAGAGCGGGAGGGGGGGGAGAGAAAACACTCGGGGGGCCTGGGTGTGAATAGAAGGCAGTCAGCAGCACGGATGGCTGGGTCACGGTGGAGGCGCTGCAAGCATTGTGATGATCGCAGTGGTCGCAACAAGTGCGACTGGCAGTTGACAAAGCTCGGACAATACCTCCGTAAACAAAGTGTTGAGGGCTGTTAGTGAGCGCCTATTAAGGCCAGCACGGTACCCGAGAAAGCGGTCTAATCGTGACCAAGTTATATTAACAAAGATGTACACAAAACACACGAATGTAGTAAACACAGCCACACATACACCCGTATAAGACAAAGATCCCCCGCTTAATATTAACAAACTGTTGGGGCAAGTGCTGTTGTTAGCGAGGAGCATCACCCATGAAAGCCGGCATGGCACACGAGGGGGGCTGGGGTGGCCAGCACCACGCCCGGCCGCCTTTGTCTCCCTAGTGAAGACGTTAACACATCGCAGCAGATACTCATTTGAGGCTGAGTCGACCTAGGTCGACGCATATTTTAAAAGAAAAAAAACACGCGTACATTGAACACGCAAAGACACGTACTTTGACAGCACGGGGGGTAAACAATTGCCTCCAATTGTGCGGTTTGCAATACCCGGGAGGATTGGCCGAGCATCTCGGAGTATTGCTCAATACGGGACAGGTTTGACCAGCAGCAGCAGCAGGCAGTGTTTCTATCTTAAGCAACGCCAAGCTGATAGCAGGTATTGCAACAGCCCCCCTCCCCCACCGCCCCCGTGTTACGGTGACAGCATCATTGCCCACCGCATTGCGATAAGCTATCTCCCCCCCCCCATCCCGTAATCAGGTTCGTCGGTGCCGGTCAGGCCACGGCAGCGGAGCATCGCTCGCCGGAACATTGCACACTTGGGGACGCGGTGGCGGTGGTGGCGGTGGTGGTGGTGGGGGCGCACTTTAGAACATGTTAACGGGCGCAATTAAAAAAAAACCCACAAGAGTGGCGGTAGCGTTGTCGAATGTTTGCAAACAGTCGATTGTAATAAAACAAGGGAACAACCCCCCGAAGCAGGACTAATCATTACACACCATCACAGCGGCGGCGGCGGCGGCGCTGTTCATTTTGTTCTGCATCTGCGCGCGACGCCACGCCGGGCCGTAAGAGGCATGTCCGACGGATCCTGTAAATCGTAGTAACAGCAGCCCCTTATGGAATAGCGCCAGAGTTAATTAGCGTAATGGCCAGCTACTACTGCAACAACAACAACAACAACCCCACCACCCTTTATGGAAAGTGAAACTAATTCCTGCGCCTTGTTGCAGATCAGAGCCGTAAGCGATTTGCCGTCCAGCAAGCGGAGCCGTGAAGCCGCAAAGAAAAACCTCCCACCGTGCTACGCCGAGTTTGTGTTGAACACCCCAGTCTCGAGTCGTTCCCCGTTTCATATGTGGAGTGTACTTGCCAAGAACATCTGGCATAGTTTGTTTTAAAGAAAGGCCTGGCTTCTGCTGATGAGAACCACAAAGTGGTCCAGAGTTTACTTTGTAAAAACTAATTCTGCCCGATTGTCTGCAAAGTCATATATATCGGAGTTGCTTTTACCTACAAAGCCACATGATCTCAGAATCACAAATTGACAATAACGGATATTATGAGGCAGATGTCATGAATTACACACTGTCCTCATAACCAGGGGGGGGGGCATTCTAAAGGATTTCTACAACTCAATTAGTTGTTTTGCAGGAAAACACACTGATTCACAAACATTACAACAACATTTGTTACGCCACTTTAATGGGGGGGGGGGGGGGGGGGACGGTACAATAGTGACACCAGTGGTGAGAAGTTGCTGTATCATGATCCCGGTCACCTGAGTTCGGTAAGCGAGCCGCGGTCCCAAGCCAGCCACCCGAGTTCGATTTCCGCTCGGGGCCAACACCAGGTGACGATTATTTGAACCGGTCCTGGGCTTTCCCCTAAGTCGACTCAGCCTCAAATGAGTACCTGGGTGCTGCGTTTAAAAAAAAAAACATCGCCACTGGGGAGAGAAAGGCGGCCGGGCATGGTGCCGGTCACCCCCCCCGCCTCCCCTCGTGTGCCGTACCGGCCTTCATAGGGTGTTACTCGCTAACAGCACTTGCCCCCTAACAGCCGGTTAGAGGAAGGCTATGGGGCGATCTTTATCCTTTGGGAGTGACACAAACCTGGATGTGCGAGCCCTAACGCAGCTGCGGCGGCGGCGGCGTTCTTTCCACGGTCAGATTGCTGCTCGTGTCGCGAAGGTGTTTACCTGCGCTGTTTGCTTTAGGAGGGGTTTGCAGCAGCAGTAGCAGCAGCAAGCAGCAGCATCTAAGTACAAGCAGCAGCAGCAACATCTAAGCAGCAGCATATATGCAGCATCTAGCAGCAGCAGCAGCATCTAAGCAGCAGCAGCGGGCGGGCGGTCAGCAACGACCGTCACAGCGAACCGCAGGCGAGCGAGTCGCAACAGCTGCTTGAGAGGTGCCCCCCCCATTCCCCTCGTCGTCCTCATTTTCTTCTAAAAGCTAACGAGAGAGAGCGAGAGAGTAGCGCCACGAGTTCATTCATTCGCTGCAGCCTTTATTTACTTACTTAACCGAGCTCGGTAACGACCGGGCAGCGTTCTTTTTCAAGAAGCGCTGCTTTTCGCGTCGGCAGCGAAACGTCGAGAACACAACAGCGGCTGGGAGGGGGGGGTGGCTGCGCGCATCGGGAGAGCTCTGCCGCTGATACTGCTGCTGGATGCTGCTGCGTAGATGCTGCTGCTGTTACTGCTGCTGCTACTGCTGCTACTGCTGCTGCTACTGCTGCTGCTACTGCCACTAGATGATGCTGCTGCTTAGATGTTGCTACTGCTGCTGCTTGCTGCGACTGCTGCTTAGATGCTGCTGCTACTGCTGCTGCTACTGCCACTAGATGATGCTGCTGTTTAGATGCTGCTGCTACTGCTTGTCGCTAGATGCTCATGTTGCTGCTTAGATGTTGCTACTGCTGCTGCTAGATGATGCTACTGCTGCTGCTAGATGATGCAACTGCTGCTGCTTGCTGCGACTGCTGCTTAGACGCTGCTGCTACTGCTTGCCGCGAGATGCTAATGCCGCTGCTGCTGCCCGACCACGGCGTGAGCGAGCGAGCGCCCACGTGGTGATGGGTTTTTTTTCCCCATCGCAGCCGCCTCAGGCCCTGTGCTCCCAACCCACGAGTTCAATTCCCGGCCCGTGGTTAAAATTCGGCCGGGGCGAGCGATATCTGAAGCGACACTGCCCCCCGCTACCCCCACTGGCCCTTCCCCCATCCTTATTTTCCATTACCGATCCGCTTTGACCAGCGAGGTGAAGTATGGTTCGTAGAACATAGCAAGACGGCTTTGCGTGTATATATGTAAAATAATAAAAATGAAGAGGGGGAGGTTGTGATGGGCGAATGGAACACGTGTGTTTTTGTAACGTTATCCTGTCGTGTTTTGCTTTGTTGTCGTAACGTACTGACCTGCCCGGATTCTACATGTGAAAAAAGAGCTTTATAGCTTATCAGATTCCTCTAGTATAAACGAAGATTCTGATGCTGTGCAGGGTGGAAGGGGGGGACAGGTTACGGAGACTGCCACGGGAGTGACACCCAGAGCTCGACAACCAAACGGGATGACCTCAAGCCAGATGGCGGAATATCGTGAGGTCAAAAACTCGGAGGTCAACTTGTCAAATGTGCGACATCCGTGCAATAGAGCACAAGGAAGGAAGCGATGGCGAGGCGTGGTGACATGCACAGCAACGGCTGTCAGGGCCCTCCTAATCTTTATCTCTCACCCCCTTTTTTGTGACACCGTCACAATTATTGAAATGCCCGTGCAATGCTGTGTATTACAATGCACGATCAGCGGGGAGTGTCAGTAACCGGTGAAATAAGTGCATGCATTTTTTTTGTAATAGCAGTCATCGGGCCTGACAATTACCATTGCAAATCGCATCCTTGCCACTGATAACAAAAGAGATTTCCCCGTGATGCGTGTTCGATCAGATGTAGGCTTCACCGATGATTGGTTTGACACGGGAGGTTATAGCACTGATACACAACCAAACGGATATGTATAGACACGGAAAAAAATACGGAACAAAAACGAAAGAGTTCTCCAAGAGGCGTAATAGGAATTGTATTCAGAGAGAGAGAGAGGAACACGTGGATTTGTCGGCAATGGGAAAGGCTCAAGAAGTGGAGAGGCGTTTACATTGTTAAGACCGAAACAGGAAGACTCCTTCACAATCATGGTCAATCGCCTGATGAAGCTGGTTGCAATCACCAACGAAACGCCAGATTCGAATTGTAAATGTTGTGGGTTTACTCTCCAACACATCGGCCGTGCTGAACTAGTAACTAAATGGCACTTTTTTTTCACGTGACAAAAGTTGCTTCTTGGCTGTGTCGGGTGGTGGCGGGTTCAACGACACTTTTATATTTACGCGATCAAACCCCAAAGAAAACCCTTTATTATGGATAGTATTGGTCGCGAAAACCGACTGTTAGGAAGAGTATTTTATTATTTATTATTTTTATCATTTTATTATTTCCATTCTACGTGACTTTACTGAAAGAACCAAGAAAATGAATCCCTGCAGTCGCGAAAGCTTTAAATCGACATTTTAGAGTAAGTGGGTTTGGGTAGGACTTCTGTGCTACAAGGGGTGATGGTCAACTGTGAAGGAATGGGACATGCCTGGGAGGATGTGGATCACGGAGATGGAGCAATGGACATCAATTGGTGTGCAGGGGGTGCTCTGTTGATTGTTAAATCACAGAAGCCAGAGATATGGTGACGGGTATTTCTTGCCTTCATTCAGAAGTCCAATGGCCATGGCAGATGAAGACGACAATGATGATGCTGGGACACATTTAAACATATTACAATGGCTTTTATTTACAAAAACGTCAATCCTTTTACCCATTACCATTATTTATGACTGCCCTACGACTCGGGTTATTTTTGTTAAATGGGGACGACCGAGCCAGATGATTGGGTACTGTGTGAGCAGACTCGTGGAGGTCACGTGCTGAGCGTCGAATAGCTGCGGGGTTGAGCGGACAGAAGCGACTTGAGGCTGCAGTGACATTAACGACATTGCCTGCGATGACCTCCTGACCTTGATTCATTATGTATACCGTTGCAAGCTAACGTTGCGGCCAATGGCGCGTCTTTACGGCAAATGAAATACTTCCATCGGCTTATTTTATTCTAGTCCATTGGGTAACGTGCCATTTTTTTTCTTGCATTTAAGGGGACATTTGAGTTAACAAGTGCGCTTGTTGACTGTGACGATGATGAACGAAATCATTTACTCAGCAACTTCCGCTGTTCCAAAAAAATCGGCCACCACAAAGTCAAATGTTTCTAAATCACCCTGCTAATTATTCCATAAGAGGCGTCACGTTGAAGGCAATTATTGTTGTGAAAGCACGCCTCATTTATGCAGCGCATCAATCATTTCACTCGTGCGCCAAACTGAAATCCAGCGTGGACGAAAATGTCAGTCTGAGCACGCCCGACACGGCTGGTGTTTTAAGAGTGATTCTTCCTTATCAAGAGGAGAGGTGGACAACTTATTCAGTTCCAAACCCGCGGTCCGATGTGGTTAAACGCACTATGCCCAAGCAGAACACCACTTTACAATTAACATAACCACGGCTCGCATCTCTATACCGGACAAAGCGTGCGGCGAAAATCTGTTAGCTTTGGCAAACTTAACCCGACCTAGTTGGGCTATTTTGTCTTGGGTTTAAACAACTCTGTGCAGCTCCCGAAAGGGCCTACGTCTCTGGGGAGCTCTCCCATGCGTCCGTGCGGTGTACCGCACGCCGTACGGCATGTCCGAAGTTCTGCTCTGCGTAACCGGGACATTTAACGGTCGGACAAAGTGCAATATTCCAGCGATTTTGGAAATGTAGGCAGCATGGGTGCCTAATTTGTGCAATTGCGTTATGGTGAATGTTAGAGTAATGTGCCTAACCATCATTATCATCACCACCATCAACAACAGTGCCTTATGAACTGCTAAATGTTTGGCCTTATTTTCATATTTTCATAACATTTTTAACCAACAGACTGTAGAACAACGCAGCCAAAGAAGGGCCTTTGTGTACGGCACCGCGTCTGATGACGCTTCCGCTCCACGTTTTGTGATCATCCAAAAGCAGAGCCACACGCGCGTGGCCGCAATTGCGAAAATCCATCGCGGGGGCTCGCTCGCCCCCTCTCCGTCTCTCATGCCCTCTCTCTCTCCGTCTCTCATGCTCACGGTCTGCGACACGGCTCTCGAGGAGCCACCAACGCCCTGAGTCACTGTTTGCGATCTGGGAGGGAAGCCCTTCACTCAGCAAACCCAGCTCAGCGAGGGAGAGAGGTGGGCGGGCAGGAAGAGGGGGCCTTTGCAGATAGAGTGCAGGGAAGGAAGGGGGGGGGTTGGCGGGGCTCACACAGTGGGCCGTGAATGTCCAGGGGCATGAATCACAGAGCTCCGGCCTGGGTGTGGGCAACAGATAACGTGGTTTATTTATTTACTTCCCCTCTCCACCCCGTACCGATTTTTTTTAGTTTTTAAGCCAGCAACCGAACCTCTTAATGCCTCCGAGTGATCCCGCACCTGTCACATGGCAGGATATTCCTGCCCTCTGTGCCCGTGTCTGGGGAGCATGAAATAATGAACATGGCGCTGCCCAGCTGCGTGGCTCCCACGTGCCCATTGGGACAGCACTTGGCTTCAGAAGAACTTCGGGAGATTTTTGTGTTTTACTTTTTGACGTACCATACACAAACGCGCACGTACAAAGGACGGTTTTGAGAAATATTGGCAGGTTAACAAAAAAACGTGTCATTAACCTAATGCAATTTGTTATAGGATATACAAGTGGCTTTATTATGTCCGTGGTTATCGTTTTCACAGGGACGCTTAACGCCCCGTACGTACATCGGCGATTGACGCGAATATTTACACGAAAGAAGGACAAGCAATGATCTGATGGCGTTTTCAGAGCGGTCGGTGCACACGCACAAAGCGGGGGTCATAGCAGAACACATTCACATTGCACAGACGCGACGATCTAACCCAAAATCAACGAATTCTGCAAAGTTTTCATTCCAGTAAACATCAACGGCGTGGCAACGTAACAATGATTAACAACAAACGGTTTGAAGAGGAAGAAGAAGACCCTCCGACGCATCCAACAGCACTCGGCTCACTCGCGCGCGTACGATTCATTTGCGTCACGTGTTTACTTCGCACGGAACGTCTTCATCGACAAGACACAACGGAGCTCTCCCCCCGAGCTCAACACAGTGGGGCACAAAGCCAAAGCAGCCCCTCCCCCTCCCACCCCGTATAGCCTCAACAGACTGTTGGGGCAAGTGCCGTTAGCGAGCACAGTAGGGGGCAATAACAATCACCGCCGTTCCACACTAAGTGGCGGTGACCTCACCACGGCGCTCGTGTCAGGCCACGTTTACTTGGAGACCGCGTGAAGTGTCTAAGGCCCGCTGGCAGGAGGTCAAGGGATGGACCCAGCCGCCATGGGTTGACCGACTTCGCTCTCCCCACTTTGCCAAACTCTTTGCGTTGCACGCATGCGCGCGCACGCACGCACGCGCGTTTCATCAACTCCATTCGGCGCCAGCACCTGCCGAGTGAGAGAGACGTCATCACCAGCACACAAAGGGCCCAGCTCACGGGGGCACCGTCTTGAGACTGGATTTTAGAGAGCCCCAGTGACTCGTTCTACTTACGACGTTTCCGCTCCGTTAGCCTGCACTCAGCGGGAGCGAATCGTGTTCCAATTTACTGCGAATCACCGATTCTTATAACACGCGATTTGTTGTGAGTAACCGCACTGAGTTATCACTGCATCCTCATCTATGCATCATCAGCAGAGGGCAGGCAGCAAACTCCACCGTTGCCCTGTCCTGCTTTGCTCCCACGCTCCCAAATCCCTCGGCAAATCGCACCGACCAGCGTGGAGAAGTATGGCCGAACAACCCCCGGGCGATCCGCACGGCGTGAGAGAGACGTAACAATGCACGGTGCGAAAAACTTTGGTCCGGATTCCTTCCTCGTCCTCAAGGAGGTCATCGCTGGGCGTGAGGAGTCTCCGACGCCGTCACTGACAACAGGTGGACTGGGCTGGGAGGGCCTTCGGAGTGGCGCCAAGATAACCTCCCCCCCCCTTCGTTCATCCCCAGCAAGGTCACGCCAACTCGTTTTTTTCCCTCTTTTCCCATCGTCCCGGCTGGACGTCTGACGGTGACTCACGCAGAGTCGATCACCGGTTCCCCCAGTCACACTCCAGCGTCTCGGACCCTGCCGTGGTGTTTTTATTTTAACCGCGCGCTGTTCGGCCACGTTGTCCGACGTTTCGCTGGCTCCGTGCGTGTTTGCAAGCTCCTTCACGAAATTGAATTAGCACCCCCCTCCACCACCCACCGAAGAAGCTCCAATTGTGTCCCGACGTTTCGCTCCCACGTGCCGACCCCAAAGTTCCTCTCCGCATGCCTGGGCGGGGAGCTTCTTCGGGAACTGGACAGGAACCGGAAGGAGCTTGGTAGAGCACGTGGAGCGAAACGTCGGACCTCGTGCCGAAACAACACGCGGCACAAACCCGATGGAGTAGCTGCACTGCACGACCACAAACGCCTTTTGGAAATTTTGTTAAAATTGCAACTCTTCAATTCACAGCTCTGAAAACTGAAAACCCGGGGGGGGGGGGGGGGGGGGCCGGGGGGGGGGGGGGGCTGGATGGGGCATATTATTTGCACCACGATCCGTGTGGCTCCTCGTGTATCGCCCGTGGTTTAATTCCATAGCAGGCCTCTGACATTACCCAGGTGTCCTGCGATTAATGCCGCGAGCCACCACCACGCATGATTCTCTACTCCTCCCGTAGCTGCGGAGAGTGGAGCAATTACTTGGTAAAGCAATTCGGGGCAAATGCTCTTCCAGAATTCTTTCCTCAACGTCAAGTCCATGTTGATGTGGTGGTGCCGGAGTGCAATGGCTCTATCAGGGTTGAAAGCCTCCTCAATGCCATTGCGATTTCTTATCATCATCATTAACGGCGTTCTATTGAGTTTAGGATTCAACTCCATAAGGAAGGAAAATTGCTTGGCTTCCTGATGATGAAGATCACGTATGAAGTCTTGAGCACGACACAAAGCAATGTACAGGTTTAGACTGGCCATGCTTTATACTTATCAGTGAAAACAATCAATCGCTAGTTTGCATCACTATTGGCAGCCTAAAAAATGTCCAACACGTTTGTCGAATTTAGTTTCACATCTAATCAGAATTTACTAAATTGTGTCAAATGTCAGTTCTCCGCCTTCTCCTCGAACATCGTTGGCATTTAAAATCGGCCAAAATAGGCCACAGTTGCGTCTGTGGTGACGAATCCCAAACCCATGGGCCACAAGGCAACACAGCAGCCTGCAATCATTCACCAGCGGCGTTTCGTACATTCCATCCCTAACCCTCGCCCCGAGGCTTCTCTCTTGCAGCAGCCCGCAGACTCACTCGCCAACCTCCGCACGAACGCGTGAACGCTGCCGTTCTAACTCTCCACCAACACGAAAGAAGACTCGGTCACTCCACTTTTTAACACGGAGGCTATCGCGACCAATATCATCCAGTACAGGTTTTCTTTGTATTATTGACTCCACGTTCTAATGTATTGGGGCCCTTACAGCGGTGGCTTGAAGGTGGAATGACAAGGTCGTTGTTACTCAGTGGCGTGGTAATCAAGGTGTTGAGTGATTGGGATGAGAGCAAACATCGGGGAGTGCTGTTGTTTGCTGGAATGTCGTTGGACATTTTTTTTCTCTCTCGAATATATTATTATTATTATTGAGCAATATCTTACGGTGAGTGACGGAAACTCCGCATTCCACCGGGTGGAAAACAAGAGAACAAGGCTCTGGGTTACAAATTCCATTAATCTGTTGAGAATACCGCGTGTTTACTGCAGCACGAGCGGGGCGATGTATCCGGCAGAGTCTGGACCACAGGGTCAAAGCACAATGACAATGGAACAACCTTGTATCACTTCCCATTGCAAAAAAAAACAATATAATGATATAATCGCTGAGAGTGTTTTGCTAAGGAAAATGGCGAGGGTAGGAAGCACTCCGCAGAAGGGAAATGAGAGCAAACTCAAGGCAATTAGAGGACAATTTAAAGCAGACAGAACGTATTGTAGTAATGCTGATTACGTAGGGCGCAGTGATACGATCATCTGCACAGCTGGGGGGGCTGGGTTATGTAACTTGATTCCATAGTTCAATTCTTTGGTAAATTTTTTGAGTTAAAATATCTGTTGGCTGACATTTGTTTAACTCTGCACGTTAATTTTCCACTTTATAACTTTTTCTGCTGTTCTCAAGTTGGCTGTTTATGATGTTTAACTCTCCGTTGTTACTGATTACACTTAACTTTGATTTCCCGTTATGACATTAGCTGTTGATCATTTTTACACTCGAAACTCAAATGGATTAAACTTCAGGATATTCTTCCCGTGATGTTTAACGCTGCCGTGTTATACGTTGCCCTGGGTTCTTGTATAATGCTATTACATTTATATTGTTGTATGTTATTATATTTATAATTTTCACAGGTCTACCTTGAAAAGTAAAATGGGACTTGTGAACTCAACTGGCTCAACTACAGCGGTGGTTATTATTTTATCAAATGTCGAATCCTTACAAAATCATTGCTAAACTGTCAATGTTGAAATGCTGGCAAATGTTCTCAGTTGCAATTTTTGTAATGATCAATAACCATCACCGACATCAATTACAGCAACAAAACAAAATTTGGCTTTATAACCGTCCAAACATGTTTTTGATCACATTAATTTAAAGTGACCGCTCTCTGATGGACATAGATTAATAAACAACAGGTGGACGAGAAAACCGGCTGTGCGTTTTTTTTTCTGTGCACTGTCGTTCCGTGAAACGGACCCTGACAATGCGAAATAAATTAAAACGCGCCGAAGGAACAAGAAATAAGTCAAGATTACGGCTTTGCAAACATTTCTCAATAAATGGGATGGATTAAAAGGTTCCGTGCCCAACACGACTTTATAAATTCCAAAGAAAATGAGTCAACCAGCTGGCAAGCTTACTCATTTATTTATTTCGCACCGTGAGCTCGAGGGTGTACGCGCGTGCCCGCGCACATTTCGCAAACTCCCACCAAAAAATCAATCCCGCTTCTCCCGCTCCCCCGCCAGGGTAAGATTATAATCGCGTAGGGAGCAGGCGACTGGAGATAGAGAGCGAGCGAGAGAGAGAGCGCGAGGCAGTGGGTGGGATGCTCGTGGGGTAGATGGAGAGGAATTGGCTGCGGCCAGCGTTTATTAACACCAATCATCTTTCTCGGCGGGGCAAGGCCCGGGGTCCGGCCCGCGGCTTTTGAGCGCCGCTGAATGAGAGTTAATTACACCACGCCGCGATTGATTGTGCGGCAGCGCGCACGACGTGGCAAACTGGGACCTAACCAGACCCCAAGGGTCACTCGGTAATGCCGCATTCCCAGCCGCTTTTGTGGTGCGACGGAACCGCGTGGACCACAGCTTTTGTCCGAGGGGACCGCGTCTTCTCCGTCTTGTTTTTAATGCGAATTAAATGTCCAACCTTTTTGTTTGTTTAACCGTGTCCACCTTTTTTTTTTCATCATGACCGGGACCCCCGTAAAGGGCGCACGCATTGTGCACGAGCATTGTGAGGCCGCGGAAATTCAGCAGAAAACCAATTGTCGGCATCCGATCGGCTTTTCCCATTCACCTCTTCCCCCCCCCCACCCAACACCCACCCACCCACCCCTCAGGCTGTCCCGTTAACTATCGGAGCTGCACCGTGGACTTAGCAGTGGCTATTCGAGAGCCCAGCGCGCACAAGCAGAAACATCTTTTTTTTCCGATTTATAATTTACACGAGAAAAATGCCCCTCTCGCAAGGGTAAAGAGGCAGCCGCCACCCAGATAAACCCAGAGTCGCCGGCGAATAACGAATGTCAACGCGTCTCTAGCCGTGAAATTGTGACCAGGGGCCTTTGTTTCAATGCTTCACACGTTGGTTGGCTCCACGCAATGTGACAAAAAAACGTTCCTATGTCAAAGTTCCGATATTGCTCAATTAACGTATTTGTCCTTCAATCTCCTCAAACCGTTCCTTAATATTTCGTCTCTTTTGTAGCAGTTCAGCATACAACGTTGCACAAACAATTCTTTCGATAAATTATGATAATTAATAAGTATCATCTCTTTATTATTCAACTGCTGGATGAAGGCCTATCCACGTCGGCCATGGAGTGGATGGGGTTTGACCATACTTCACCATACTGGTCAATGCAGATTGGTGAAGGTTCGGTGAGAAGGGGGTGGGGCCAGGACCCGTCCAGATATCGCTCACCACTGATGCTGTTCGCCCTGGCTGGGAATCGACCTCAAGGGCGCTGGATTTGGAGTGCATGCGGTATGATAACCACTGCACTACTGCCCCCCCCCCCCCGCCTCCCACACATACACACATTTGTATTAAACATTGGTTTGAAATTAAAACGACATTTCTTTAACAGCTTTTAAGTCACATACTTGCACCAGCATTAGTATACACCTGTTCCACATCAATACAAATTATTTTTGTTTGAAGAATACAATTCAAATGTTTGTTAAAACTAGGTGACAGACCATTATGAAAAATAGTATATTATATTAGGGACTTTTCATTGTAAAAAAACTGATTGTCAAAAGCAATTTCATGCCTATTCTATTCTCGCGCAAGATGGCAGTGGGGTTCAGGTGCCGAGCGCCAATGTCGAGCTCTGTGAGCCACAACGAGGGGCTTCCACTCCCTTCGTGACTGCACTCATCATCACGTGACTACACTACTCATCATCACGTGACTACACTACTCATCATCACAGTGACTACACTCAACATCACGGTGACTACACTCATCATCACAGTGACTACACTCCACTCATCACGGTGACTACACTCATCATCACAGTGACTACACTCCACTCATCACGGTGACTACACTCATCATCACAGTGACTACACTCCACTCATCACGGTGACTACACTCATCATAACAGTGACTACACTACACTCATCACGGTGACTAGGAGATGTTGACTACCTCGCCTGGTCTACAGGAGGTCGTGGGTTCGATCGCTACCCTGACGCCTGCTGCTGTATATTTGGAGTCTGCGTCTCTCTCCCCGTGGTCGCGTTGAATTTTTTCCGGGTCCTCCGGTGTTTCCCTCCACATTTCCAAGCTTGCGTTTAGAGAATTTGGCTGCTATAAATGTCAACAAAGCACGTCATTGGACAATTTGTGGCCAGGTCGCTTCTGAAAGAGTGATATATAGCTGTGCGCCTTGCCTGGGAAAATACCAAAAAAAGTGAGTTCCTTAGTGTTTTCCCACAATTGTAGTACTTTTATTGTCATAGCTAGTTTTACATACATTTTCATTTCGTAAACTCGTCTTCCTGACAAAGAAACCTGTGTATCCTCATCGTGCTTGCGTTTGGTTATAAAAGTAGATATGTTTGTGTTATTGATGGCCAGCTATTAGTAACATTACACCAAGTTTTACAAACCCACCTGGAGCGAATGCATTCATATCAATCAATCGTCTGAGGTCACAAGTATGTCTTAAATTACAATTACAAATCACAGCCAAAGCAGTTGTTTTTTTGCTAAAACCCAGCACTGAGGCGGTGCTCATCGCCTGTTTACAACCCTGAGCCAGGGGTGGAAATTCAACGTTACTATGGCAAGGGCGAGTTTACCCAAAGGACAACCACCGTTGACTCCCATCACACAGCAGCACGCATGAAGAACGATGCTCAAAATAAGCTCACGTTAGCGTTGGCTGGGGCAGCCAAAGGCGTGCGAGTGAACGGAGAAGCATTAACAATCATGGTGGTGATGAAGATGATGTGCAGTTGAGTGGCGCTATAACCACCTTAACTTTAAAGGTGTGAGAGACCCTGTCTGGACAGTGCCTTGCTTTTTGAACACGTGATCCTCATCCTACAACTCATCCCGAGTCGGACACTCTGCGAAAGCAGCAGACACGATGCCAAAGCGGCGTTGACGTTTTATTCACTTTTTCGAAAACTGTTTCACGTTCCGACTCGACCACGCGTGCCCCACACACAATGCAACCGCGATACACACACTCAGAGAGAGACGCAGAGAGAGATGCAGAGAGTAAAGACAGGGATCCCAGGCCCGAGCCATGATAGGCTGCAACAAGTGGTGTGGTAGAACCCTTCCTGATGAAGGCCCGAATGCCATCCAATGTGGTGGTGTTGCCATGTCCACACATGGCCACCTTCGTGATGTTCACACACACAATACTCGATATGAATTTAAGGCCGAGTCCATCTAGGGGATGGTTGAGGCCGGGTTCGAATGCCCACTCATCACCGACGTAAATCGTAGACAAGAATCAACCCTAAAGTTGCTGGGATCGTAACACCGGGGCGTGAACCAATAACAAACCAACAACAACAACAACAACCATCGCCATTCGCCACTAAGTGGTGGTGACGTCACCGCGGCGCTTGTGCCAGGCTAGGTGCACGGACTCCATCACACACTTTGAGATCTGTCATTCTGGCTCTCAATGACCACTCTCTCTGCCACGGCGTTTAAAAACGACGAGACCGTTTCTCGCGTGGGTTACGAAGCAGGGCTTCATTTCAGCCGGGTCTGTCCGGGTTACGGACGTCAGAAAACTCCACACCCGGCACACCACATCCAGTATGCCCCCCCCCCCCCATTACTATGGCCGGCGCATATAACTACTAGTCACGTGCGCGGGGCCTACTCTCGCGTCTTGCCAGCGGCGACCCGGAAAATATTTAGTGAGAAATTAATCCCTGGTTAGGAGGGGCGGGGGGGACACCGGCAAAACTCCGCGTCGGGGGTTGGTGGTGGTGGGGGGTGGTGATGGGGGGGGGTGGTGGGTGGGGGGAAGGGGGGGGGCAGCACGGGCCCGGATAAATCGGCACGGCTGCCAGCCTCATCACGGGCCCCCTTCTCAGCGAGATTAGGCATCCGTGCCCCGCTCCCACCGCGCGCCTTGGCTCGGGCCGCGGCGGCGAACAAAAGCGGCAAATACCTGAGTGGATGGCGGCTCTTCCCCCCGCAGCGTCTCACCTCATTCCAAAGTTCACGGCCTTTTTTTTTGTTTGCCGTTTCCTCCCCTTTCATTTTGCGAAGCGCTAATGCTTCAAAATTAGCTCCCCGAGATATGCATTGCATTCTCCCCCGCCAAAGCCATTGTTGTGTGTGTCACCCCCTCCACAGGCTCCACTCCCCATTTTTGTCATGGGCACAATAAAATATATATTTTTTGTTAAGTCTGCCGCGTGTGTCTTGATGGTAGAGAACAGGTGGCCGGTGGCCCGTGCGGTGTTGGTGGCAGTTTCTTTTTTAAACTTTTCAAGAATCGAAGCTGAAAACTCGGGCCGTCACCTCTGCCGGCGAGGATGGCGTTGCTGCATGTACATGTTGAACTTTTTCGTTCGCACCGTACTATTCGGAGGTGTGGACCGTGCACGCATAGCTCAATAGAATGCACCACTCAAGACCCTTGAACAATATTTAGCACGGCTCGATAAAACAAAGCCAATGCATCCACGGAGAAATCTGCCTTGAGGGCAAGTCGAATGGAAAGGCAAGGTTGTTGAGCGGTCTCTGTAGAAGAGGGGCTTTACTTCTACAATATTTTATCTATTACTTAAACAGATTTCTATTTTGTAGGATAAGCCATCCAGTGGGATTGACTGGAGCTCACACCTGATTTCAGCCACGTGCCAGTGATGTACATTTCACATTGCTGTGGTGCGGATGGGGGGTTGGCGAGCTAACTCGGTGTTAACTTCTCCACAAAGTGGTGTTATTTTATCGACCTCAGAGGGATTGATGATCGGCTGTATCAACCATCAACCAAGATTTGAACGCGCGACCTCCTCCGTTGCGTGCCGCTCGCTCTTCCACCGAGTCAGCTGCCAGCCTCATCACGTGCCCATCATCCCAGCGAAGCCACTACCTCCTCCACCACCACCACTCTCCTCCATCTTATCGTTGTCCTCCTCTTCGTCCTCACAAATCGATGGGGGGGGGGGGGGGACGACGACGACACACGAGACGAGAGAACGGGGCGGCCGTGCCGCGCCTGGTAGCGTTTAAGACAATAGCTTGAAGCGATTAAACAGCGGAGGGCAGTACGGGCTCCCCCTTCACAAGAACCTCCTGGGCTACCGAAGTCAGCCGGGCAATTTTACACTTGACCGGCCTCAACCTTCTGTTTCTGAACTACGCCTTCCGCGCAATTAGTTTGAGGATATAAAAGTGACATGCAAACAGCAACAAAATATCTGGTAGCCATTATTCGCAATTAATGATAATTGGAGTTGTATGGCTGTGTCGCGCACTGGGCCACAAGGCTTAGAGCCGAGAGAGACTCAAAAGCCCCCCCCCCCGTTGATTTGAGAGGGTGGTGGAGGGGGGGCGGGTTTCAGATTTTTTTTGGGCCCAAAAAGTAAACTTTATTTGGCGGTTAGCTTTTATAATTAAGTATTGTAAGAGATGAAAAATTAAGGAAACATTGTCATGCTGATGCGTTTATGTTCAGTTCCTACATTTTCACACTGCAGCAAAACTAGCAATAGCTACATATTTATGTTATAGATTAAACACTCATGTATTTAGTACTGCTTTTGGTGTTTAGTATGTTGTCCACCCCCTGCACCTCCGATGAGTACGGTTGGCTTGGTACGGTACGAAATAAGTTCAACATACATACGTGCATATACAATTAAACATCACAGCAATGTTCTCTTAAAACCCTCTTATCGTGGCTGGCAGACCTCGACATTGGCATCGAGTTCCTGAGTGTCGTGCTGCCATCTCATCGTGAACGGGAACAGAATGGAACAGCGAAAGTCATGGTGGCAAAAGGTTAGAGAGGAAAAACCATTGAAGTCCACACGTTCAGTATGTAAACAGTATAGACGTTTCGATTTAAAGCTTTCGTGACTGCAGGAATTCATCTTCTTGGTTCTATCGATAAAGTCACGTAGAAGGGAAGTAATAAAATAATAAAAATAATA
>CM025648.2:7676667-7691550 GCA_014621495.2 Entosphenus tridentatus | reverse complement strand
GCCCCCTCCTCCATCCCCTCCCGTGCCCCCCCCCCACCCCCAAAAAATAAATAACAAGGAGTGCCGCGCAACGCGTGGAGGGCATGCAGGGAAGATGGATTGGGGTGTGCGACATTCACAAAGGATCGAAATCGCACCTTGAAGGCATTTTCTCGCACACGAGGTGCGCTAATAGTAATAAGAAGAAGAATAACCGTCCACTCGTATTGCGATCGTGGGTCCACGGCCCGGCGGCTGGCGTAATGGATGCCATGCAGCGGCCAGCAGCAGCAGCAGCAGCATGCCCCTGTTGTCATCATTAACACATATTTGTGGGTGCCTTGAAAGGACCGGCGAAAACGCCATTAAAGCGCGCGGCTTGTGAAGCGTCAAACTTTATTGCGTGCGATTTTTCGTTCCGTCTTTTGAAGATCATATACAGTTGCCCAGATTTAAAAAAAAAATGTCAAGAGTACGATTCGTCTTAAAGTCACTCTTTTCAACTTTATCGTGCCCGTCGCTTGAAGTCCGTCGGAGTGAAAATTCATGGACTCTGCTCGTCTCTCGGTGTTGGAGCCCTGGTTATGGAGCACGCTAAATGTCTGCAGATTTGGAGCAATAAAATGCCTTTTTTTTATTGCACCAGAAGTTTTTGAGCCAGACTCTACTGAACCAGAGATGTAAAAGAAGAGACGATAGATTGATCTCTTTCAAGTTTAAGAATGTACAAAAAAAACTGTGTGGATGGTGCCAATTTGAGTCATCATTATGCAACTGTTTTAGCGTCCCGAAAATACTCGTTATGCAATCTATAAACATCAACTCCTTGCTAGAAAAGCGCCCATACATCTGATATTTTCTCAAGTATATTCAATCTGATGATGCAATACATATATAAATAATGAGTCTATGTCCCGTATGAACATGTAAAATAATTATTTGGTATTTTAAAAAATAAAATATTTGCACCCAGTCTATTAAAATCCCCCACGAACGTTTATAATAATTTCCGTTTCCAAATCAGAAACGCAAACTTCACTTTACAAAGCGTACACAAATTCTGTGGTCACACTTTGGAGGAGGCCACAATGGAATGCCATGTAACCCGTTTAAGCCAGCCTCACCGAGTCTCCAGACTTATCTTTCGAGAAGTCCCTGCCACAGTGGCATTTTCAGATAATTCCACCAACGATCGCGTGCGCGCCTCTAGAGGGGCCGGGTGGCACTCAGCACTGCCTTCTCTTGGCATCACCGCACGGGCAAAACGCCCGACAACTCCAAGAATTAGCCAGCGTCAAACCTGCTTAACTTCCAAAATATAATGGTATATTCACGATTGAAAATATATATTATAGGTGGCATATTCACTCGGGCTTTAAAATAGATATTTTCACCACATTACTTGCTCTGTTCGTGTTTCTAGGACCTAGGCTCTAATGTTTTTGCCTAGATCCTTGACCCAGTCTAAATGAGCTCTCAAAATGTATTTATTTTTTCAAGTGGCTTTTCTACGTCTATTACATCACATGCTCGTGATAAACGGCGGTGGATTGACCGTGGCTACTGCCGCTGCTGGTGATAATGATGATGTCGCTATCAAAATCTGTATGTGCAAAAACAAAGATCTCCCGGATCGCCATAACAGACTTTTTGGAATAAGTGCTGTTAGCGAGCACCTATGAAGACCGACACGGCACACGTGGAGGTGGGTGGCCAGCACTATCCCCTGCTGCCTTTGTCTCCCCAGTGGTTGATGTTTACCTATCGCGCACCAGGTACTCATATTAGACTGAATCGACCTCGAGGAGAGGCCTAGGACCGTTCCAGATAATCATCACCGGTGTTGTTGGCCATGAGCAGGAACCGAACTCGGGTTTGCCTGGTTCGTGGCACGGTGCTCTAACCTCCACACCACCCGCTCCCCATCAAACACACACACAAACACACACGCATGCACACGCGAGCTTAAAACCCAACCCCAAAAAAAAATCTATTTAAAATAGCGTTCGCTTTAATGCCCTTTCAAAGGGGAGCCTTCGCGCTTGTATTGTTCGGCATCTGCAGGCATCTCCCCCGCTGTCACGGAGCCCCTTAATTCCCTCGAAACTTTAATTTTCTCCGGCCAGAAGAAGTTAATCAGGGAACGGCTAAAAAAAAAAGAAAGGCACGGTCCGATCGCCTCTCTGAGAAAAGGGCACTGTGGCTAAAGAGAGAGGGAGGGAGAGAGAGGTGGGGTTGGGAGAGAGGAAACAAAAAAAATAGGGCCCAGGTGTGAAGGTTTAGGAGAAGAATGTTAGGAAGGAAAGGAATAAAGGAATTACATACATATATGTATACACAAGGAGACTGCGATCGAAAAATCCTGATAGGATGAGAGGAACAATGGAGGAACATGTGGGGCCGCGTGGCTTGGGTCACCGTGGAACACCGTGGGGGTGGGGTGGCCCAGACGATGCCCAGAGAGGAGGCCACTCAGAGAGGGGTTTGGGAGCATCAGGCGAACTCCTCGTGTAGACCTTCACCATCCACCACTGCCACCGCTATCATCTCGACAGCCTCCATCAGTGTAATAAACACGGATCAACCCACTGCCACCAATAATCTATATAAACTGCCAACATCGCCACCGCCAACACTACTTATAGCCAGCATCATTGTAATAATGACTAAAAGACAACAACCGCCATTCGCTAAGAAGTCGCGGTGAAGTCGCCACGGCGCTTGTGCCAGGCTGTGTGCACCTCAAGGCCACGTGAAGTATCGAATGCCCGCTGACAGGAGGTCACGGGACAGACCCAGGTGCCATGGGTCAACTGACTGAGATGACTGGCAGATGCTAACATCACATAGCAACCACAATCAACAACAATGCAATCAATACCACCAACTCCACCAACACTACTACAGCCAAAGCCATGGCAATAATTACTAACGCAACAACAACTGCCATTTGCCACTAAGTGGCAGTTGCATTACCACGACGCTTGTGCCAGGCTAGGTGCACTTTGACCCAAACCCTTTAACAGTAGCCACTACTACCAACAAGACTACCAACACCACCACCACGATTAGCAACATCACTACTATCACTGTAAATTCTAGAAGCACCATTATCACCACTAGCCCTACTACCACCACCGACATAACCAACACACTTCCACCATCATCATCGGCATCACCCTTACTTCCACCTCCAACTCTACCATCACCATGATCACAACCACCACTAACACAACATCACCACCACCACCAACACCACCACCTTTACCAATATCAACATTAACCCACCACCATCACGACCACAACCTCGACTACCACTACCATCACAACCACCAACACGACCAGTAACCGCCACCATCAACAATGGAAATACCACAATGATAATCACCACCACGTAACCAGCACCACCACCAACACCACCTCCTTACGCAAATATACGTAATTTTATTAAAGATGCATACTTTGCGAGAGTTCTGCATTCATAATCTATAATGAATGGAATTAACAAAGTAACCCAGCCCACACGCGAATCTCATGTGTAGCAGATGTGACTTAAAAACTTCACTACCACATCTTGACAGTGACTTGTGCATTTCATTTAAAAGACACCAATTAAGTTCAGTCGGTTCTATTTATAAGTCATGATATTTCATCTCCACTTCCAAAGTCGCCTCGAACAATAAAATAAGCAAACAAAACAAATAAATCAGAAAACAACCGTATATTGTTTAGCCGCACAAATGAATGAATTAAAATCACGCGAGCCACATGGTCTTGGTAACCGTAACTTCATTCAATGGTTGTACAACGCGATGGCGAGGAGTGTGTGTGTGTGAGCACGCTAATGTGTCATTACGAGTTAACTCCCCTTGGCCCTGTCGCGACTGCCGTTGCCGAAACTTTCACACGGGCATCGAGTTCGCTCGCTCAGAAGAAGCTTTGCACCCTCGCTCGCTCACAACCCCCGCGTTCTGTGTGTGTACGTTGAACTCTTCTGCTCAACGTACGTAGCGCCAACCGTGCTAAATCTGGAGGTGCGGGGAGAAGGGCAAACTAAACGCAAAAAGCAGTGATCAATAAATGACTTTTCAATCTGGATTTTAAAGTGTACAGCTCCCAGTTGCGTCTTAATATCGGAAGGAAGAGCGTTCCAGACGGCCGCAGAAGCGCATGTGAAAGTGCGCGATGGATTGAAAGTCCATGGGTGTCTGTGTGATGAGTCGATGGGTGTCTGTGTGATGAGCGATGGGTCTCTGTGTGATGAGCGATGGGTCTCTGTGTGATGAGTCCATGGGTCTCTGTGTGATGAGTCCATGGGTGTCTGTGTGATGAGTCCATGGGTGTCTGTGTGATGAATCCATGGGTGTCTGTGTGATGAGTCGATGGGTGTCTGTGTGATGAGTCGATGGGTGTCTGTGTGATGAGTCCATGGGTGTCTGTGTGATGAGTCCAGGGGTCTCTGTGTGATAAGTCGATGGGTCTCTGTGTGATGAGTCCATGGGTCTCTGTGTGATAAGTCGATGGGTTTCTGTGTGATGAGTCCATGGGTCTCTGTGTGATGAGTCTATGGGTCTCTGTGTGATGAGTCCATGGGTCTCTGTGTGAGTCTATGGGTCTCTGTGTGATGAGTCCATGGGTGTCTGTGTGATGAGTCCATGAGTGTCTGTGTGATGAGTCTATGGGTTTCTGTGCGAGTCTATGGGTCTCTGTGTATATGTTGAACTTCTTTCGCATTGTGCGTGACCTAACCGTGCTAATTGGGAGGTGCGGGGGAATGACAACAAACTAAAAACTAACGCAAAGAAATCCACTCTAAAGCAACGAGTTTGACTTCCCCTGCTGAAGTCAACCGCGTCCCCGACTCTCCCCATCTCTCAGCGCAAGAAGGAAAGGCAACAAACTCCACGTGGCCGAAGCCTCTTCAATCCTCGCGAATCATCGTTAAACTTGACTCGAGCACGCGGCCCTTTCTCCCCATTAACGAAACGGCCGTTGCACAAATTAATTTTTATTTTACTCCCCCTTTACGAACAAGAACAACAATCAAACAAATCCGTGGCGAGCTCAAGCGGGCCTCCGTTTTCGCGCGATGATTATCGCCCATCCCCTGGCCACGCAACCGCATCGAATTTCGCCTCCCGCGGTCGCGTTTGCCTAAACGGCGGTAATTAATTTAACGCCCAGTCCCCGTAATCTCCGCCCGACTCCACTCAAATGCGCCATCGTCAAGGGCTCTTGACGGCGCTTCGATTCCTCGCTCGCGGTCGGTGCGCTCTGTCCTCCACGGTGCTGTCAAGCGCTGGCGATGCCACACGGAGCAGGCATGCTCATAGGCGGGGGGGCGTGGGCCCCCCGGCCCCCCCCCCCAACAACAACAACAGGCCACCAGGCGCCAGGAACTTTCTGGACGGCCCTGGAGATGCATTCTGTTGGCTCACATCCACCCTGAAGGACTGCAGAGACAAATGGTGATCAGCGCATTCATCAATAGCACTCCGGCCTGAGAATGAACGGAACATTGTAGGGTGACGTTTAAGGCAATGGCCCTTTTTCATAGCACAAACAATGATAGCCGATCCAGATCCGTTTCAGGGCAAAGAATTTAACCGGTTCCAATGCACACATTTTACATTATTTTACGTTTCACGAAGGCTTTGATTTTTCTCAGCGTTTTCACAATTGTGTTCCAATTGTGCCGTGGACGGCAAGTAAAGTTTGTGTCTATTCAGAGAATGTCCCGCAGAAGCAGAAGCTACAGAACGACTTCTGAGATCCTTTCAAGAGGTAGCCTCTTTTAGCCACACATTGCCAGACCACAAGTAATTCAACATTCTTCACCACATGGCACTCAAACTGATTTTTTTTTATCAACAGAGCTAATATATATGTTTCAAGTAACTGAAAAACAAAACGTGACTTGTGCAGTTATTGGTGACTAAGTTTAGACCATCAACTCACTACACTAGACAGATTTCTAATCATCATCATCACGATCCACGGGTGGTCAAAACCTTGGAATAGAACTCAGACTGTCAGTGTTCTGACCCCTGACCCACCCAGACACCTCTTACAGTTAAGTGTTTTTAAATGGCATTGCCATGTTTTGATAAAGATAGTGTCGTGTTTCCCAGCATCCATTCCTCCGGTCCGGCCAGGCCTGCCGTTCCACATGTGCCAATCTCATTCATTCCAATTCAAATTAAGTTGTCACTGGCTGAGACGTAGCAACGCAGACTCCGCATTAGCGAGCGCCTATTAAATTCAGCGTAACACTCGGTGACGTTGGCGTTTGTCACGACTGCACCTGGCAGGTTCGGTTCTCATCAAGGTGGTATCAATTTAGTCAACTTATAAGTGGCCCAAACTGATTACAGATAAATGACATCCTTGGTATCGTACATCACGAGGAATCTATCCCAGGTCACGGTAATTATGGCACAGCGTACACACCACTGCGACACGTGCACAACGGCACATGCACGAATCTCAAGCTGAATGACGATATTACCTACACACCGCAAAGACAAACATCCCCCATATAGCCTTAACAGACTGTTGGGGCAAGTGCTGTTAGTGAGCACCTATGTAGGCCGGCACGGCACACGAGGGGGTGGGTGGCCAGCACCACGCCCGGCCGCCTTTGTCTCCCCCAGTGGCGATGTTCACACACTGCACCAGGTGCTCATTTGAGAACGAGTCGACCTAGGGGAGGCCCAGGACCGGTTCAGATAATTGTCACTGGCGTTGGTGGCCTTGAGCGGGAATCGAACTCGGGTGGGCCGTGTTCGTATGGTAGTGCAGCAGGCCAACCGCTGCACTACCGCTTCCCATTACCTACACACTGCACGCACACACACACGCACACACGCACGCACACACAATAACTTGACGCCAAGGTATTAGATGCCTTCCTATGGGGAGAAACTAAAAACCCACAACAATAAAATGCGCTGCACTAGGGGCGGGCAGCAATGCCGGGGCCACGTGTTCAGCCGTTCCGAGGACAATGCTCCATTCTACGGGGTTTTATTTTTATTTATTTTTTTATCTTGGAAAATTCTCACGATCGGCAGAAGTGGCTCGCCACGATGACCCCTGTGACCTCTACGTGGGCGCGCGCACAGACGAACGTCAGCAATTTGTTTTACAGAAGCCCTCTTAAGATAGTTAAAGGCGATGGAGTTCGTTGTTAGACTTTAAGCAAAGTCATAAACGTGCAAGCAATTTGCTGCTCCAATGAGCATTGAAGCTGTGGCTCATTCTGTTTACAGCCCCCATCCAATGGTGGAAATTCCACATTCTGATGGCTGGGGGAAAGTCTATCCATAGCACAACCCAATGTTGACTTTCTCCACAAATTAGCACTGCATCACCAAGGGGTTGGGGATCGTTCCTCTAACCTCCATTGAATTCCACTTCAAGCCAGAAAAAAATAATCATTCTCACCTGCATCAGTGACCCAGAGTCAGTACAAGAAACTCCACATTCAAAAGACTGGGACCAATGTGTCTGAGGTTATGTCGATTTCCTTAAAGTAATTTAACAATTATTGTAATTGAGAGCTCATTCGATCCATAGCAAAGCAAGTCCGTTTAACTGTAACAAATTTACACCGAATAACATTATTAAGAAATGCCATTCATTTCGTGTCCTGAACAGTCTTTGGGGTGGAGCGGTAGCAGAGTGGTTAGCGTGCTGCGCAAGACGAGTTCAATTCCCGGGTCATGGTTAACATCAGCGGTGAAGTGAAGTCGCCCAAACCATTCAAAAACCTCTGACCAAGCGTGCGGTGAAATCTGGTCAAACTGACACCACGGGAACTACAACCGACAAAAATAGCCGTATATATTTGTATTATTGTTAGATAAATTTTTTAATCAGCCCCTATAATTACCGGTGACATTCGAGTACTGTTACTGGGTTGCAGTAAGATGGCTTTAGCATAAGCGTTGTTCGACTGTCCAGGAGAGGTGTCAATTCACCTTCTTTAGTTGTTCCTCATCGGGCCCGGGGATTTGCACCCCCCCCCACAACACACCACCCGCCCTTCATTCTCTCCGACACCCGAGCAAAAAAAAACATTATTAGAGTTGAACAAAGAGGGGGCCCCGGGTAAATAACGCATATGCATGGCCCAAGGGGTTCGGTTAAAAACAAAAAACAGCACCGGGGCTGACGCGGAGGGAGCTGCCAGCACGGGACGATTGTGGCAAAGACGCTGTGGCGCGCGTTCAAGTGTAGTGCCTCTGCTGCCAACTTCCTTGTGAAGTGATTATTGTTTAGATAATGCCCCCCCCCCCCCCCTCCCCCCCCCCCGGCCCCCCCCCCCCTCAAGTTAGGTGTCTCTCGCGACACGACAAGCTCCGTGTCTGCGCGACATCCATCTTCAGGTTCTAAATGCGGTTCCGACACTTCGTGATCTAACGGAGCTTAGGCGTGAGTGTAATTAAAATGTGTGTGTGTATACACTAGCTGGCGAAATCCTGAATATTTGTGTTGCACCTGGATTCAATCAAGAGCTCGAGAACGAAGGTACAAAGACAAAGGTGAAGGTGGCCAGAAAATAATGCGGACTGTTGGGGCAAGTGTTATACAAGCAGAGCAATTCAGAATAACAACCCAATAGGCCTTTCAGACTCCTCGCCACAGTAACTATTAGAGAGCACCTATTAAGGTCAACACTGCAAAACAAAGATACAAGCAGCCGTCTTCAGGTGAAACGGCTGCTTGCGTTGTGGCCGAAACGTCGTGAGAATTATTTTATTATGTTTTATTATTTTTATTATTTTATTACTTCCCTTCTACGTGACTTTACCGAAAGAACCAAGAAGATGGATTCCTGCAGTCACGAAAGCTTTAAATACAAATGCCTGTATAGCCTTTAGTTGAATGTTAGGGCGAGTGTTGTTTGCAAGTACCTATTAAGGCTGTCACGGCACACGAGGAGAGGCTGGCCAGCAACCACGCCTGGCCGCCTTTGTCTCCCCAATGCCGAGGTTCGCGCTACACCGCACCTGGTACTCATTTGAGGCTGCGTCGATGTGGACGAGGCGGCAAAAGGACCGGTTCAGATATTCGTCGCAGGTATTGGCCGTGAGCGGGAATCGAACTGGGGTGGTCGGGTTCGCAGGTCAGTGCGCTAACCGCTAGGAACTATCGCCATTCACAACAAGGCATCGTGCGCACATCCCTTTACATCCCGAAGGGTTCCACAGCCTCCAAATAAACATCTCTCGCGTTGATTTCATCGCAGGTATAAACAGCGCAACGTTAAAACACGGCACCAAGGTGTTCGTGCTCAACAAAACACAACATTTGCCTTCATCCAAAGCCTCCTTTAAAGAAATGTTTGTTTACAAACCCGCGAAATGACCCGAATCTAAAAGAAACACGCGCAAGCGACTCGCTCATTCGCCGCTCAAGGCAAAACCCAATGCCGTTTGTTTTGCCATCATTTGTTTTGTTGTGAGCATTGCTGCTGTTATGAGGCTGGCCGGCCAAACGTTTTGGGCTGAGTTCTGAGTTGAACACAAAGACAAAGATCCCCCGTATAGTCTCAACATACTTTTGGGGCAAGTACTGTTAGTGAGCAGCACCTATTAAGGGCCAGGGGATGGATAGCCAGCACAAAGACAAAGACCCCCCGTGTAGCCTTAACAGTCTGTTGGGGCAAGTGCTGTTAGCGATAACTTATGAAGGCCGGCACGGCACACGAGGGGGTGAGTGGCCAGCACCACGCCCGGCCGCTTTTGTCTCTCTCGTGACAATGTTTACAACACCGCACAAGGAACTCATCTGAGGCTAATTGTCACCGGTGTTGACCATGAGCGGGAATCGAACTTGGGTCACGGGGTTCTTGTAGCGCAGCGCGCGCTAAACTCTGTGGCACCTTTAATATTAATTAGCTCAAACGTTTCACACGGGGGTGGGAATTCCTCGAGGTGGAGCGTCAAAAGTAAGTTCGTCCACAGTGACGCAGAGGCAGATGACGAGCGCGAATATACGAACGTTTTTACAAACAATCTACAGCTGAAACGGCATTACGTCCGTGCGACGTCAACTCGGCGCACTTACGTGCAGTTGACAAGGCTGGGCAATAAGACACAGCCACGGCACAGCGTGGTCACGCAACATGGATTAGCAGTGCTCACACTGTCGGATCGTGGAGCACGTCCTCTAGATGTAAGGAGTAGCGAATGTCGTGGGAGTGTGTCTCAATTAACGATTTAACTGTCCACAACAAATTCATCGTTTGCGTGGAGGAAGTAAGTAAACACGATAATTAAGCATATAATCAATGCCTTCTCCGCTATCCGTTCCTCCCACGTACAAATAAAAATACGTAGCATTTTATACACTTACATTTGATAGTTATCAGCAGGGCTAAGGAAATCAATCCACAGTTTTCTGCCGAAATGATGGATCCCCCAAACAGGCTAAACGAGGGGATGTTACTGGATGTTGGGATGTAAAACACTTAAATGTTTTTTTTTACATGTGGAGGGACACGTGATGTGAAGGGATGCACCACAGTGGCGAGATGTTAACTTCGTCGCCTGGTCTACAGGAGGTCGTGGGTTCAATCCTGACCCTGACGCATGATGTATATTTGGAGTTTGTGTGTCTCTCCCTGTGGTCGCGTGGATTTTTCTCCCGGTCATCCGGTTTTTCCCTCCACATGTATAGACAACGGGACCACGCATTTAGACTATTTGGCTGCTCTAAAATGTCCACGTGATAAGCCACTTTGGTTGAGACATCATTTGTGACAGCCATGTCGCTTCTTAAAAAACAATAACGATATAGCTCAGATGTGCCCTTTACTTGCTAAAACCCAAAAAAGATTTAAAATTAACATATTTAAAAAAATAGTTAAATAAATTAGAGAGACTGACTGATGGCACATTACGGTCCCACCTGATGACGGAGACTTGTGTTGCCTCCGAAACGTCGTGATTTATTATTTTATCTCTATTATTACTTTCATTAATTTTAATTTATCTTTTTTTACCTACGTGACTTTACCGAAAAACCCAAGAGTAGGCACATTACAATTACGCTCCACGTGGCCGCCGCGTTAATTCACGAGTGGGAGTCGAACCTCTACCCCGACCGGGGTGGGTGTTGGGGTGTGGGGGGGGTGTGGGGGGGGGCCACGGAGCCCAGAAGCCGCCCCCAGTCTCACGCGGGGCGCGCCCTCCCCTCGTATGTCATCCAAAGCGACAAGCAATACAAACAGGCGAGCAGCGGACTGGAAGCCCCAAACCTCCACCCCCCCCCCATTTACCCCCCCCCCCACCCCCCCCCCCCCCGTTAACCGCCGCGAGTGTTTTTCGGCGGGGCGAGCCGTGAAAAGAGAAATATAAATAAATGAATGGCCCCTAATGGGTGAATGTTAATGTCAGGCTTCCTTCCGGCGCGGGTCCCAAGGATCAGCCAACTCGACGGGCGATAACGCGACGGCGGAGCGCGAGAGACGGAGAGAACAAACAACTCTGCACCGCCCCCCCTCCTCTCACCGCTCGCCCCTTAAGATATCGTCGAGGCAAAGCGCTTTTCCGCTGTTTTTACACATTTTCCACATTTTTCCAGTCCCCAGCTGAAACAATACCATTAGGGGAGAGGGCAATAATAAAGGAACTGAAAGGAAGGAATATAATGTTTGGATTAGGTTTTTGAATCTGTCACCTCGAATGAAATGGGGGGGGGGGGTTCAACAAAAAAAAAGTTTGCGTTGCCTCTGGCTGCGGCGACACGCAGGAGGTCTCCGCCCGGGATTTTTTGTTCAGTTGTCGCTATGTAATCTTGCACAACAATTACAAAAAGTTAAACTATTTTGATTTTACCAGGCAAGACCCCCACTGGAGCAATACAGCTCTTTAATTTCCAGACGCGACCTGGCTATTACAAATCATAGCCCAACGAAGTTGGCTTATCGTCGTGTAAAAAAATTAAAGCAGCCAGATACTCTAAACGCGTGATGATGATTTTAAATGTGGAGGGAAAAACTGGAGGACCCGGAGAAAAATCCACGCGACCATGGGGAGAGAGACACGCAGACTCCACATACACAGCAGGCGCCAGGCACAGGATCGAACCCACGACCTCCTTGTATACCAGGCGAGATAATTAACATCGCCACTGTGGCAATTATATCAATCGCTATCATCAACTACGAACATTCCACTGTTGGATTAAGGTTATCCCCAAGCCAAAACGCATTGCTCACAATCCCACGTGCAGCACCTGCACGTGATCTCGTTCCATCGCTCCCTCTCCACTGTGGATGCACCTTTGTGGACACAGCACCTCCTTTTCAACTACATTACCTTCACATGATAGTGATGATACAAGCATAATACATTGCCTTTTGTCAAGGCACTGCTAGCTAGATGTAGGCCTCTCCACGCCGTGTCAGTCATGGGGGTTACTTGACCACATTTGACCAGGCGGGTTGGTGAAGGGAGGTGGCCGTTGGGGTGTGAGACAGAACTGGTTCAGACATCCCTCGCCACCTGCTATGATTACGAATTGAAGCGAGGATACTTCTGGTTCGTGGTGTCATACGCTGGGCAGTGCATTACCGCTCCACCGTATCATGCTTTACACCGTACTAAATTAATAGCCTACTTTAAATGCGGCGTTGTGAATAGCTGGTCGCGTATCCATGCATTGCTGGTTGCCTATTCGTAGGTCATGTGAAGGCATCACGGCAGCGCCCGCCTGTCGCTCTATTCGACAGAGCGGCAGAGATCCTCGCACGTGATCTTGTGACGAGGGGTAACACGTGGCCAGGGCCAGTTGAGGACCCGTCATCATCATCAGAATAAGCACCAAATACCCAGTGAACATGGGCCAACGTTGGGCCAATGTTGATCCAGATTGTTCTTATCACGTGCCGTAAAATGTCGGCCCATTTACTGGGGGGGGGGGGGGTCGGCGCTGCACCACGTGGTGTAAAGTCGAACGGTTGTGCCGTCTTCGATGGGCTATTCTCGGTCATGGGAATGTGGAATTTCCACTACTTGGTAGATTCTAAGCGATTCACAAAGAGGCTACTGGGATAAAGGATTTCAGTTGATTATGACGAATACCTAATTATGATAATGGTGGTATGCGATGATTAAGATGATGCTCACAATAATGACAATAAACACAATGTTAATGATGAACAATGATGACGATAATGGTTAAAACCTGATATTAATGTTGATTTGTTGATCATAATGACGATTAAAGCGTCACAATGATGATGAGGATGATGAAGAAGACGACCCTGATGATTACACAAACGATGGCATTGGAATTCTAAATTCCTGTGGGTTCTACGTAACGCTAACCAGTGGCAAATCTAAAAAATATACTTTTTTACTGGCTGAAGTGAAGCCGTCTATAAAAGATACAAGACTCTGCTCGTAATGCGTGCCGCCTGTGCTGGCACGGAGCCTGTTTAGAGAGGAACACCGCTCAGCGGCATCAATCATCAATACATCATGACACACTAAAAACACACGCACGAACACTACTCCATGCTCATCTTGCGTATGGTCACGCGTCCAGGAGGCGAATGCCGATGTTGAGCTCTACGATGTGGTCCGTGGTTTGAGATGCAGCGCCACAGTCTGCACTGCTGTGGCTCGTCTTTAACGTATCTCTACGAGTCTGCACGTATCTCTATATGCCGCTGCGTATCTCCGCGAACCTTTCTGGATGACTCTGTGGTTCTGCAGTTTTGGGTTGTGTGGCCACAGTCGCACCGCCGTGGCTTGCGTCTTTAATTTTGCATTCATGAAGGAGACGTGACGCGCATTGGCCTGTTGGTGATGTTCTGATGCGGTTAATGCTTCCACCAGCAGTATCTTCGAGGAGGAGGAGGAGGAATCTCAGAGCCAGGAGGGGTGTGATGTTTACGTTTGGAATCAAGCCATTATTCTGGACATCCGCGTACACAGTAAAATAACAGAGGCATGCATGCAAACTGAATTTGGTTCCTCAAGAAGCCCCAGGCACGTGAAGTGAAACGTCGGACCATACGCCAAACCTACATGCAGTACGACTGAAACACACAACGGAGTGCTGATGGGCACATTCACGGACACAACCGAGGCCAGGATCCCTTGTGTTGTCATCAATAGACTGTTGGGACAAGTGCTGTTAGCGAGCACCTATGAAGGCCAGCACTGCACACGAGGGGGTGGGTGGCCAGCACCACGCCCGGCCGCCTTTGTCTCCCTAGTGGTGACGTTTACACACCCGCACCAGGTACTAATTTGAGGCCGAGTCGATCTAGGGGAGGGGCCCAGGATCAATACAGACAATGACCACTCGGGCCATACAGAAAAATCCTTTTTAATATAGCAGAGTTATTTATTCTTATAAGTGCATGCAGATGATATACACAACACCTATGACTCAATCACACGGAATACACCCAATTTCAACAGATCTCAAAACCATATAAGCCAACAAATATTGAAGTCATAAGTACCGTACTTCTACCGAGGCTTACGCTTTATTTTAACGACAATCATTTTTACAGCTTTGATTCAGTATACATATAGCGCTTGTGAAAAAATATATAACCATCATTGTCTCGCGATCATTTAGTGCCGGTACATTTCTCACAAAACACTCATTTGGAGACAGCTGTTCGCAGGCAGTGGCACTTAAAAAAAAAATCTAAATATATGTTTTTGGCACCGCGCATTGTGCTGGAGTAACCTCGTGGGGGAAAAGCTTGCGCACATCTCATCCTCACTCCCTCCACTCCCCGTCTCTCCGGAAGGAATCATATTTGTACGTGAAATGTTTTTGGGTCGAGACATTTTAACGGCAGAGCTCCATCACAAAATTGGGGGCCCGGCTATTTTTGGAACGGAGTCGTGTTTTTTTTTTTTTTTTTTG
>CM025648.2:7663677-7676567 GCA_014621495.2 Entosphenus tridentatus | reverse complement strand
GGGTAGGGGACCCGTGCCGCGAGCCACGGGCGTGGGAAGGCGTGGGACGGGACCGCGAGGACGCCACGGACGCCGTGGCAACCGACTCAGCTGAGCCTCGTCACCGGGGTGTTACTCCCCCGATGCAAGGGCCTCTGGTGTGTTGCGCACCCACCCACGCACCCACTCACACACACCAAAAGACAAAGACCCTCCGTACAGCCTTAACAGACTGTAGGGGTAAGTGCTGTTAGCGAGCACCTATGAAGGCAGAACGGTACACGAGGGGTGGGTGGCCAGCATCACGCCTGACCGCTTTTGTCTCCCCAGTGACGACGTTTATTACACACCGCACCAGGTACTCATTTGAGGCTAAGTCGACCTAGGGGAGGTCCAAGATAATCATCACCGGTGTTGGCCGTGAGCGGGAATCGAACCCCGATCGCCGGGTTCATAGCGCAGCGCACTAACCACTACACTACCGCTCCCCACTCACACCTACCCACACACTCACACACACACACACTCACACACTCACTCACACACACACTCACACACACACTCACGCACACTCACTCACACCCACAGCTGTTGCTGCTGCGAGGTGGAACACACCAACGCCTCCTGAGCCGGTCGTTCAAGCGATTCAGTCCGCGGGTTGAACATTTGAACTCTCGCTTTGGTCAAGGTGATAACCTAATAAAATGGTGCAATGGTTGTTCTGCGCGCAGTAGTTGAGACCAACCTCAATGATAGCACACGAGATAAAGATTCCCCCGTATGGCTTTTGAACAGACTGTTGGGGCAAGTGCTGTTTGCTACTCGCAGCCATTTGGTCGGCCTGGCAGACGAGGGGGTGGGTGGGTGGCCAGCATCACGGCCAGTGGCCTTTGTCTTCCCGCTGCTGCTGTTTTACACACTTCCACAACCAAATTACTCGTTTCAGGCCATACATTCAATTTTGGGGAAGTCCCAGGAGCGGTTCAATAATAAAGTCGGTGTTAGCCGTGGCCGGGAGTCGAACTCGGGTCCACAGGTGTAGTGGCGCAGCAACGCTACACCACTAAATGACCACTCCCCACCTTGCACGCAAATACAACGACGTTGCCACGTAGCCCGAACAGACCCTGTTGGGGGCAAGTGCTGCTCGCGGTCACGCACGCGGCAGCAATTAACAGTCGCGCGTTTTATTTCAGAAACGAAACGCTTGCATAATGTTTTTTTTCGTCCACCATAACTTTCGGCGAAACGAACCCCCCACCCCCTGACCCCCCCCCCCACCCCAAATAAAAACATCTGAAGACTTGCGACCTTCGGGCCAAAGATCATGAGCGGTGCTCTGTCCGCGGAAAAGGGTGGATAAACGGGAGAGGCAGGAAGCATAAAACGACAGCCAACACCTCAAAATCGTACTCCGGGAAGGCCCTGCGACTCTCATCCCAAATGAACCGACCCGGGTAGGGAGGGGGGGTCCACTTCACATGCCGCGCGATGGAGCGAGCGAGCGGGGGGGGGGGTGCAGCGTCTCCCAGACAGTGCCGCTGTGTAAACACGGGGATGCGTCTGCTGGGCTCATCCTGCACGAGTCACTTCCTGCCTTCAAGACTCGACGCCGCCGACTCCCGCTGGCTCCCGCTGGCTCCTCCCGACTCCCGCTGCCTCTCAGCGCTGTGCGTGCACCGTGCTACTGCTGCTGCTGAACGCACCTTCGCCATATCGATACGAAAGTGCTCCTGAATCTATGCCGGCCGTTGTGACGATTGCCGTTGGTAAGCGCCTACGGCTTAGAGCAAGGGGGGCCTTGTCTGCGACGTCACCTCCGTGACACCATCAGTGACACCCATTGCCTGAAACATCTTTTAAATGTTTGGCCTTTCAAGGCCACCTGCGTTTTTATTGACACGAAACGCGTTGCATTGTTGTTGCTGGAGCATAAACCATCATCACGCAAACTCCTCGCAGCTTCAGCCATCGAACAAAGACGTGCACCGCATCGCGCGCTTTCAGATGCGCTTCTGCGACCGTCTGGAACCGCTCTTCCGTCCAATATTAGGAAGCCACTGGAGCTATGCACTTTTAAATTCTCTAGATTGAATCAGTACCTCCAGTGGTACTCACGAGTACCTGAGGCGGTAGGCACAAGTACGAGCGACGGTAGGAGCGCTTCACCGCTCCGGCGGTATTATCCGGTTGGGCGGCGTGCCGGTTAAGAGCAACAGACATCGCGCTCAGAGGGTCACGGGGTTCAAAAGCCCAACCACGTTATTTCTTCAGGGTTGACAATTCGAGTCAACGGAGGATGTCCTGTGAACACTGGCTGACCCTCTCCACAGCAATGTTGAATGCTCACCACTTGGCTCAGGATTTCAGCGGAGATAGGAGATCCGCCCCCGCGTATATTTGTATTTGGGTTTCGTTCTTCCCGTTTGTTGACGTGCGAAATTAAGATTGGTGGCCAGAACCAACGAGACACTCGATTTTTGATTTCAGGTTTCGGACGTCTGAGATTAAAACACAGATTGTCAAGTGCAGCGAATGTTGTGGTTTCACATTGATCACCAATAACTCACACAATGAAAAAAACATTACATGTAATCCAGTTTTCACTCCATTGCGCCGATCCCACTTTTACAACGACCGTAGGCTCTGCTGAACACGTGACGGACCGATCCCTCCAGAGCACTAAGCAACGATGCAGAGTCATCCTGAACGGACGAGCAATGCCAATCGTACTGCAGTAAATCCCAACTTTCACAAATCACTCGCACAACAAACCACGGTGAATGCAGCGAGCCGGTGAGTATTCATTCGGTGTCAATCACCTGTTTGATACCGATTACCTGCTCCTGTGCAGAGACCACACACACACACATTCACACGACTAATAAAAAAAACACAATTTCAATAGGTAACATCACCTGCCAATTTGCTTGCTCATGCCATTGTTAACAGAAAGGCCCCCGCCCCCCACACTAGACAGAATTCTAGCAACACCCCCCCCCCTCTACTTAAGGAGGACATTTGTTCTACTCTTCCAAACGCAATAAATAATTAACAAACAATGAAGCTTCTAATCAAACGATGAACGAACGAAGCCGTGGGATCGCGTGCCGACGATTGCCCCCTCGGCTCCATTGTCGTCGGCCGCGAGCACAAACTGTGCTTCCTCGTTCTCGACAGCTTCTGCGCTGCGTGCGTGCCTTCTTGCTTGTCAAGAACAATCCCAACTCCACCCGCCTGTTGCTCATTGCTTCATTATTTTCAAAGAATCCACAAATAAAAGCTTTTTTGTTCTGTCCCCCCCCCACCCACCACCACCCCCCAATTCTCTCACTCTCGTTCCTATCTTGTTGCTTTCCAATACGGCATGGGAAACGAACCTTCCTTGGGGGGGGTGGGGGTGGTTTCGTCCGAACTCTGTTCGAGCGGCCGTTGCAGCAAGCCCTGGGTAATCTTTCAACCACTCCTTTTATAAACACTCGCGGCCGACATAACCTTGCATCACCACCCAGACTCCTGCAAAGCAAAAACAAAACTCTGTCTAATGTGTCGGGGGTGAAAGCCGAGCTCGCGATTGTTTATCCCCAAGCGGGACCCTGGGGGGACCTCCATCACTGGGGGGCACGGGGTGGATGGGGGGGGGCGGGCGATCGCCAGGATTTCCTTGGGGGATGATGCAAAAAAGTAAAACTGCTCAATTATCTCTGCCTGCTAATGCCTCCACTAATGCACTAATTACAGACGCACATTGCGACGCAAGCGTCCACCAACCAACCAACCACCAACAACAACAATTCCCAGGTGCAAAAGGAGCAGGAGGACGAGGAGAAGATGTTTCAGGTTTAAAGAGGTGACTGGGAGTTAGCGGACATCAGCCGGACTTTCACGTTTGTAAAAGCTTCAATAATAATTAAATGGCAATTAAAAAAATGCGCGCTCTTTGAAGGCGAGTGCGCACATTTACGACAAACGAGGAATTGTGTTTTCATGCTTCCTACGGTCATCGCAATGGCCGCGTGCGCATTGCCACAAACTTTCCTTGCCAGATAATAATTCGAGATTTTACTTCCCAGAATGAGCTAAGGATTATCCAGCCACAGATTATTTGTCTATTTTTGTCACGCTGTATTTATAAAATGGCACTTCAGATTTACGACAAAACATATTTTGACCTTCATCCAGCGGTGGATAGATCATGAATAATGATGACGATGATTACGCATAACGATAGGACATTTGAGAGCAATTAAACTCGTTTAAAACACGATTACTCAGTTCAGTTGCATAAATCTATCAAATCCCACAATAAAAATATTGACAACATTGTATAGGTTCCTTAACAAGAGTTGTTTAATTTTCATGACAAGTTATTTTAAAAGCACAGTTCGGAGTAAATGCTCAAGCGCTCGGATTGCGAGGACGAGCACGTGACGGGTCAGAGCACAATGCTAGTGAGTGACATCACATCGAGTGTCAAGGAAATTAACAACTCGGGCGTGAGCAGGAAGCACCAAGAGACAAGGGACAATGTCCGCTGGGGCGAGACTGGTGATGGAATGACAGCCAAGAGATGGAACGCAGCCGACAGGACCACCTCCACAGTGCGCCGAGCTCTCATTGGTGGCCACGTCGCTTCAAGATATGTATATAGCTCAGTGCGTCTTACCTGGTAAACAAAAAATTACAAAATAGATAAAAAAATAAAATAGTCTGGCAGCGTATATACGTCTACATCAACGATGACAGATGACGATAAAAATCTATTCTCTTTTGCAACGAGCATTTAATTAGTGCGCACGATCAAGTACACCGACCGCGGATAGGACATCGGTTCTTACGGCACCGGCGCGGTCCTCAGCAACGCAAAGCGTTCTGCCCTTCCGAGCGCTATTAAATTCTTATTATTGAATGCTGCAAAGCACGTTTCGCCATTGACTTGTCGGGCATTGAGAGGCAGAGGGGCGCGTGCAGGAGCGATGGGGTTTTTTGCGGTCTCACTGGACAATGCACGCACTTTGAGAGCACGTGCTCAATTCTAGATTTGAAGCTTTCGTGACTGTAAGGAATCATACTCTTAGTTTTTTCGGTAAAGTCACGCAGGTAAAAAACGAAATTAACATTAATATTTTGCTGTGACGGTTTCACCTGAAGACGGACGCTTGTGTTACCTCCGAAACGTCGTGATTTTTATTCTTTTATTTTTATTAATTTTAATTTTTAATTTTTTACCTACGTGACTTTACCGAAAAAACTAAGAGTATAGCACGTGCTCAAACCCACCTACTACTTTAGTATCAATTTGACTTCCCACGAACTTCGCAGCAGCAGCAGCAGCAGCTGCCCCGTCACGAAAATGTGACGGCTCGCCAAATTTAAACTCCCCACGATGCGTCCCCTCCTCCTTTCTCTCTTTCTCTTTCTCTCTCCCAGGCCCCCGTGTTGATTCTCTTTCCCCGCCTCGCTGCGTGGGTCTACGAGCTCAGGCCAGGTATCTCGATTGTCAGTAACCCCAACCTGGGGAGGTGGCATAATTGTAGCGGCTCCAATTTCTTCACATGGCCGATCACGGTGAATGTTGGGATAACCGTTTTAAATGAGGGGGTGGTTCGTCACTATAATATCCGGATAAAATCAGTTCTATTCAAGTTGAACTACCTTTAAGGTGATATCAATTTTTGCTTTGGCCCATGGACCATCACCCCCCCCCCCCCAGTCCAAATGAAGTTCTCCTTCCAGATTCACTGGCGTTATCCTGGTCACAGGTCCCGTCTTCCAAACGTCTGTGTTGCTAAATATATTTATAAATGAAGTGGCATAAAAAAAAACCGTGACATCACGACGTCCACAAGCGACATTTTGTAACGCGTCACGACTCGCGGGATAATTGTTCCAATTTAATATTTAACGAGAGCCACCGTGACCGCTTACGAATGCCGAAACCGCACAAATGATAACGCTACGATAACAGCTGGATAACAAAACGTAACCTCGATTCAAAAAGTGCCCGGAGACATCATTAATAATTCCGCAACCAATTTCCTCTTCGTACGAAATTGAATATTTAAAGAAGGATTCAACCTCTCCCCTCCTCCCCGCACCGCCGCTAAAAGCGAAGCGTGGCTTTCACCGTGCACGTTCCAACCCTGCAGTGCGGACGGCCAAAATAAACCAATCATAAAACAAGCACCTCAATAAAAAAAAACCCAACTACTATAACCATTAGTAAAGTAACACTCGCTCTGTAAGAATACGTGCCCAGGCTTAAGTCAAGTGGCCCCCCAGGGAACACAGTTTCCCGGCACAAGCCCCACAATTAGGCCTTGAATGGTCCCCTGCCTGGTTTCCTTTCCTTCCTTCCATAGCCCCATTATCTCACCTTTGTCATCGGATAATCCGAGCCCCCTCGCTGAGCCACCTGAACTGCATTGTTTGGGCTCGGCACGGCAAGCGAGGTTCTGTTGCGGGGGTTGTGGGGGGTAGGGGGGGGATACAAATAACGTGGCGACAAAAAACCTGGGAACATCCTGCTAAGCGTCGAGAACCTCATAACGACGGTGCATCTACAAACCCAGGCATGAAAAAATTAACCCGTAAAAACAAAGTTTTTCTCTATAAATCCTTTATATGCGTGGCGGCTAGAGTCCTCTCGTCCTCTGGCTTGAGATGGCTGCCACCTATGGGTCAGATGATTGCATGGCAGCATTAAGCAATTGCTAATGAAATATAATATTTTTGCCCTAAAAAGTGTAAAATTCTGGAACAAAATTTTCACGAACATTAATTGTCACCCACAACAAGTCTGCGTGGAAAATGTCAGCTCGATTGGATAACGGGAAGTGGGTTAAAAAACGACCGAAAGATTTGCACGGTCGTAAGCAAGCACCAAGCAAGCAAGCGCGCAAGTGAACTTAATATAAAGGATTTAAAAAAGCACGTGGACCGCCTGGATTTCTGCGATGCTTTTGCAATGCGACTTCGTCCCATGAGACGCGCAATCGGCGATAGCGACGTTACGAGGAGTAGGAGGATGATGATTGATGATGAGTTGGTGTATTTTGCTTTTCTCTGTCACCACAAAGTGCGTAGTTATTTTGTTGAAGGCAGAGCGTGATCCAAGTGAGGACATCAAGAGATTCGGGAAAGCGAACTTGCGATTACCGCTGCCTTATGCAGCTATCCCCATGATATGCTTTGGGAGAGGTGATTTCGAAAAGTTTTTTGGCTTGGCCATGTTTTGTTTGTTGTAGTACGGAGTTAGATTGATGGCTTTAATCTAAGTTGTCTTGTGGTTGTTGTTGTTTGACTTGCATCCCACTGGGATTTTTTCACACAGCGTTGGTGTACGGCGCTTTTTCTGGAAGACTTTGCATTTTTTTCCTGGATTTTTCTGTTTGCGTATAGTCACATAGTCACTTTAAGATGTTTTCTTGTTCATGTTTTTGTTTTTTGTTTTGTTGCGGTTGCACCCGACTCAAGAGCCGAATGGCTCACAGGGCTATGCCAAATAAACTGAGATATAAATAAAACTGAGAGAAACTGCTAAAAATTAAAAAGGAGAGAAAACAGAACGTCACGTGGCCTCCAATGGAGAGTGGAGTGACGCCCGACTGCTGGGTTCCAGCGAGGGAGTCGCTATGACCTTTAAACTTCGAACGTGAATTGTTAACGAGACAACTGGTCAGACCAGAGGCTTTGTCCGAATACCCTCTTTAATCGACTGTGAAAGCCTTTGGTCAACGTTTCCAGGGGAGTCCTAATCACCCCCCAAGTGAACTCGTGAGCTCACTCGGGGACCTGATTGCTGCTACCGTTTTTTCATGAAGGCTTTAACAAAAAAAAGATAGCCTCCTCTGTGCAGCTACTTGCCAGAGTGTAGTATTATTTAAACATTCAATATGTTTGACGTGTTTTAATTGATTCGCACTTATTTTGGGTAACGCAAGCCCGTTATTTTTTTTCTATTTCTACCAAACACATCTGATGACATTCCCCCCCACTCCCCGCGAGCGTTTATATTTGTTATCTTAGATTTTTTGGGAATTTGTATATGATGTATGCATATGAAATGGGTGATGATAAATCACAGGATCGTGAGAGATGGCGACGGCTTTGGGGAGGCGTTCATCCAGCAGTGGATTAATCACGGCCCATGACGACGATTAACATCTTATTTTCTATCGTCCATAAAGCAATGTCCGTCGTACAATTTGATTTTCCATTCAACCAGAGCGTTGCATATTTAAAAACGGCGAAAATCTCGCAAAAAAACCCTTCTTAGATCAATCGCACGTCCATGGGTCAAACTTGCGCAACGGGGAGTAGGGACGGGTGGAGGAGGCTGGGGGGGGGGGGGGGGGGGGGGGGGGGGGGTGGTGAGGGGCACGCGGCACAGAGCCATCTAACACTTCTGCGGGCAGCTGTGTGCCCGTCAACAAGCCACGGTCCCGTGCCCTCGCGTGCGTCCCCGTGTTTTGTCTTCTCCATTCCCTCTCACTGTTTTTTTGGCCACGGTCATCCCCCCTCCCCCACAGACCCCCCCCCCCCCACAGACCCCCCCCACAGACCCCCCCCCACTGCCCCCCCCCTCCCCACTGACCCCCCTTCCCACCATCGGGGCCGAGGTTCTACCACCTCGCGTCCCTCCACGCCCCTGCGGCCCAGGCTCCCATTAAAATCACTCAATATCGCCCCCCCCACACCCACAGCCCTCCACTCTCGTCCAAGTTTCTCCGTACCCAAAAAGCACACTACAGGTTTTCCGTAACACTCAACAAGCGCTGCGCAAAACAACGATGTTTTTTTTCTCTCTCTCTCCTCCTGAGCGCCGGCAGCGGTCACGGTGTGGTGGTTCAGGCTCAGAGAGCAGTCGCCCTTTCCTGTGCTTATTTAATCTTGCAGCCCCGCTACTGCCTTGGCTGCCTGGCTGTGCGCTCAGTCGGTACGCCACCTCATTTGTCCTTCGCGACGCTGGCGCGCGCTCGCTCTCTCTCTCTCAAACAGAGACGCTGTTTGGATTACAGGGGGTGCCGTGCTACGAGACAGCTGGTAACCAGCGGCGTGTTTTCGGTTACTTTCCCATAAGGGGGTTGGTTTTGGGGATGTGGGGGTCTTCTCCGTGTTGTCATTCCCTCGTGTAATGCATTCACATTCACGACTACGGTGGGGGGGTGGGGGGATTACGTAGCCCGTTGCTGGGCATCTGTGAAAAGAGCTTTGCGGCTCATCGGATTCCTCCAGTAGTTTATACATATCCCGATTCTGGCATTATGTAGCGCTACGTGCATAAGCGCGTACGTGTGTGGGTGCGTGCGCAAAAAAACACGTGGGTGCAAAATGGGGGGGGGGGGGGGGGGAGTGGAGTGTCTCAGTTTGTGCGCAGAGCTACATCCCGGCCACCTGTGTTCGACTCCTGGGTACGGATAATATCAGCGGCCCGGTAGGGTCTGCTACTCCCAAGGTTAACGCAGCCATAGATAATTACCTGGGGTCCCCGTTACGTAAATACACCTTCGTAAAAAAAATCCACCCTTAGCTCCTATTTCGTTTAGTGTGAATTAATGGAGAAACTCACTCATGTTGCTGCCCGCCGGTGCTGTGCGTTAACAAGCAGCAGCACTGGGGAGACAAACGCTGCTGGGTGCGGTGCTGGACACGCCACCCAATATCGTGAGCTTTAATAGGCGCTCGCTAATTGCGCTTTCCCATCGAGCCTGCGAGTCTGAACAGTGGATCCTTGTCCTCATGCTGGGAGCCGCAGCAGTGCCCTCTCTCTGTGTGGGAGAGCTTGTTCAACGGGAATCAAGTAAACACTGTGGCTGTCAATATTTATAAATTTAAGCCGACATTTAAAAGTTAAGTGAATTAAGGTTGATTAGCCTGCTACTTGACTTTATAGGTATGCGTGCGTACGTGAGTGTGTATGTGTGAGTGTGTGTGTGTGAGTGTGTGTGTGAGTGTGTGAGTGTGTGTGAGTGTGTGTTTGTGAGTGTGTGTGAGTGTGTGTTTGTGAGTGCGTTGGCTACCCACCCCCTCCGTGTGCCGTGCCGGCCTTCATTGGTTGCTACTCGCTAACAGCAAAAACATCAAACTGTTTCGTTACAAATTAATTCTTCAGTCGCCAAGGTAAATTCACGGTCTAGGAAGTCACCACGTAGTTTGGGAGAGTTGTGAGTGGTTGCGCTAAGAGGAGCCATGGTCAATCCACTGCTGGATGAAAGCCCCACCCCCGATGATGCTGTGGCCACCTCTCACGATCCTCTGACGTTAATAATACATCGGCATGCAGACCGATTCGTATCGCTCCATCTCCCACGATCGTGCCCGTCCCCTCGCACGCGTTCCCGTCCTTTCACTGCCCACTCGGCTATGTATTCTTCTTGTTAATTTGGTATCGTGATATTTTCAATATATATTTTTTGTTAAATAATCTATTAAATCAGGCTCCCATCTAGCATTCCTCCATCATGCCGACAGTCGTTATTGTTTTGGCGAGTGCGTATCTGTGCTATGTCTTTGATGCTACGCCAAGACTAATCAGGGTGCCGGTTATGACCTCGGTATGACACCAGCATCTGCGGGATTCTCAGTGCTTGGCTGTGTACGAACAATACTAATAAGCGCGTTACATTAATTTTTTTCGCAGGTAGTGAAGGTTCTTTTAGGTCACCAGCTGCAGCTGCGTTATTTCATTATCCCTCTACGAACCCTTGTTGGCAGCTAGCGGGGTAGCTGTGGAGTGTGCAGGCGGTGCAACTGCCTTGGGATCCTACGGGGCTGGAGAGGAAGTTTGACAAATGGGCCCTCCCCTTCCCTCCCCTCCCCTTCCCTTCCCTCCCCTCCCCTTCCCTCCCCTCCCCTCCCCTCCCCTTCCCTCCCCTTCCCTCCCCTTCCCTCCCTTCATTTAAATCCTCGCACCAGGACCCCATGCAAACTCCATGCAACGTCACTGATTGTTGGTGCGTTCCTATGTGCGGCCTTCACGATAATCATTATTGCAATAAAGTTATTCACCTACCAGGAAATATCCGAGCGATTCTCAAGAGACGTTCCCAGGAGGGTCCTTAATTTGGCACCGTGATCATTTTTGTTTTAAGCTTGCCACACGTGAATTGGTGTATGGCGTCCACATACCCAAGATTCCTCTGGAAGACTCGAACAATTAACACGGCAACACTAGCATTCGGTTTCAGCGAGGAACAAACATATGTATCCACCGATGTACAATTAAGAAAATGGAATGATGTAGATTAAACCGTACATTGTATTTAAAAGGTATATCGGTTAAAGGTCTGTTCGTAATGTGATCTTCGAGTTAATTGTTTACACGTCATCGCTCTGCGATGTGTTTTCATGGTTGTACAGCGGCGTTGTTGCACCCCGCAATGTCCGACGTTTCGCTCCATGCCCTAGAAGCTTCTTCAAGCAGCCAAACTTAATTTCTGAAGCAGCTCTCAGAACGGCGAACGAGCTCCCAAGCACGTGGCGCGAAACGTCAGACACCGTGCGGAACAGCACGCGGTTACGACCCGTAAGAGCCGTAACAGCGCCACCGCAAAAAAAGCTCCGCCCGCGTTTCACATTTCACGTTCAACTTGCATTTAGCAGCCATTAGAAAAAAACGTCAAAAGTTACTCAGTTCAAAGTTGAAACGTGCGTGGACCGTGAGTCACGTGAAACAATGCCCCCACCAGGTAACTAACTCTTGACTAACAAGTCACTTACCGACGAATTGACCTCTTGGTGGCTGAGGGCTGCCAATTTAAACCGAACCCAGCTGGGACGGATCCAGGAGCGGCAGTGCGAGAGGGGTCAACTTACCCACTCCACGAAGAGTCTCCTTCTTACCCCCCCCCCCCCGGGGTTTCGGGCCACCCAGTCTCCCCGTCAAGAATTCACCGTTCCAGTGGGAGGCTGTGCACCAGGATAGCAAAACTTTCGGAATTTGTTGCTACTTATTTCACATGGACAAATGTTTTACGGAGGGTTTGTACAAATTGTCGCGGTTAGCGATGTTGATACGAGCCCGGGCGACCCGAGTTGGAATCCTGCTCACGGACAACACCAGTGACGTTTATCTGAATCGGTTCTGGGCCTCCCGTAGGTCGACTCGGCCTCAAAATGAATACCTGGTGCTGGCCACCCACCCTGTCGTGTGCAGTGCCGGCCTTCATTGGGTGCTCGCTAATAGCACTTGCCCCAAGAGTCTGTAGAGGCTATAGGGCGCATATTTGCCTCTGTTTTGTATCACTTGCAGCACTCGTTTTTTTTGTTTCATGGAAATCATAACAAAAATGTAAGTCATGATGTAATCAATAGAAACTGATGACACATGCCGATGTCACTACATTGATGATGTCATCAGTGATTCTTTAACGGTAGATATTAGGCATCGAATGATTAATCGATTGGATCAGAGATCGATCACCGTGGGTGCATTATAAAAAGGTGCGCGTCTATTTGCGGATGAAGAGGAATGTTCACGTGAGCTTCAGAAGTAGTTCTGCAATTCTAGATTTGAAGCTTTCGTGACTGCAAGGATTCATATTCTTAGTTCTTTCGGTAAAGTGACGTAGGTAAAACATGAAATTAATAAAATAAAACAATAAAAATCACCTCCGAAACGTCGTGATTTTTATTGTTTTATTTTTATTAATATCATTTTTTACCTACGTGACTTTACCGAAAGAACTAAGAATATAGTTCTGCAATGTCAACTTCCGCTAGCCAGAGTGCTCAGGGTGGAAATGAATGAATTCCATGATATTGCTGACAGCGTAACATTGGAATACAATGGGGGGGGGGGGGGGAGAAGTTATTTAATTAAAATAAAAAATTCACTATTCGATGTATTTTACGAACATAAAATCATTCATCTTTAAGTCATCTAATTGTTTGATTTAACTTAAGGGGAC
>CM025648.2:7612220-7649504 GCA_014621495.2 Entosphenus tridentatus | reverse complement strand
ATGTGTGTGATGTGTGTGTGTGATGTGATGTGTGTGTGATGTGTGTGATGTGTGTGTGTGTGTGATGTGTGTGCGATGTGTGTGTGATGTGTGTGTGGTGTGTGATCTGTGATGTGTGTGTGTGATGTGTGTGTATGTGTGTCTGGTGTGTGATGTGTGTGGTGTGTGTATATGTGTGTGGTGTGTGATGTGTGTGGTGTCTGTATGTGTGGTGTGTGATGTGTGTGATGTGTGTGGTGTGTGTATGTGTGTGTGGTGTGTGATGTGTGTGATGTGTGTGTGATGTGTTATGTGATGTGTGTGATGTGCGTGTGGTGTGTGATGTGTGTGGTGTGTGTATGTGGTGTGTGTATGTGGTGTGTGTGATATGTATGATGTGTGTGTGGAAATACACACACACACACGCGCGCGCGCACACACAAGGCATTCACGCACGAGCGACGGAATCCAGCGTCAACATTTCCCAGACTCGCACCCGCCACGACCCACCACGCCGTTCACCAATCTCCCCCCTTTCGAATCACTAATCGAGTCGTTGCTCGCTGCACGCGCCCGATGATTGCCACAGCAGGTCCCACGTGACGTAGAGAGCGCCGATTCCAACGAACGCATTCGTAACTTGCCGTACAACGTCACCGTAGCAACTCGTTGAGCAATCATCGGGCGCGGCGCAGCGCGTAACGACTTAAGGCAGAGGTAGAATTTCTCACTCGATGTTGCCGGGGGTCGCTGGTCGACTGGAGTAGGCGACACGTGTGTACACGTGACAATAGTTGCAGCCACCGCCTTAACAGCGAGATGCGTCATGCCGGACGTGGTGTGCCGGGTGCAGACACAGAGTGTGGCATTCGCGGATAAGGGAGGGACGGAACGTAAGCCGCTGGCCCTGAGGTCGCACACGTCTCCGTGGTGAAGGTGCGGACCGCTTTGTTTGTTTTGAGTTTTGTTTTAGGTAAATCGTGCAATTCACACAGTTTCCACGCAGAGATCCGAAGCAAACCTCACCCAAATCCCACCCCCCCGCCCACCTCCATAAAAAGAACCCGCTCGCGTGCATGGAACGATTCATGCCGATCCCCACAAGCGATCTTTCCAACCCCCCCCCCCCCATGCAAAATAATTATGTGAGCAAGGCATTGCGAGGAGTAAGATCACCATCACCTTTGCCTGCAACAACAACATCAACTACTCGTGAGCGCCGTCGCTTTTCCTCGCGCCGAATGACGAAGCTGCGCTGTGTCTGCACGCTGCTGGGGTCGACGCGGGGTCTCTTCGTGCGAAGGATTTCATCTCGGAAGAGCCGCGCGGGAGGGAGATCGGGCGGTGCCCCGGGAGCGACTCAGACGTTCGCCACCGATGCAGGGAATCGAACTGGAGGCCGCCACGCACACGATCACTCACACCGACAAAGAACACCCCCACATACACCCACACACACCGTATCGCCTGAACAGAATGTTGGGGCAAGTGCTGTTAGCCAGTATAACGTATTAAGGCCGGCATGGCACAAGAGGGGGTGAGTGGCCAGCACTACGCCCGGCCACCTTTGTCTCTCGCAGTAGCGATGTTCACGCACCACACACAGGTGCTCATTTGAGGTCGACTCGACCTAGGGGAGGACCAGGACCGGTTCAAATTAATCGTCACTGGTAGTTGGCCGTGAGCGGGAATCGAACTTGGGTCGCCGTGTTCGTAGCGCAGCGCGCGCTCGCCACTACACTACCCGAGACCCACACCCACACCACACACACTCACACACACTAACACCACACACACACCAACACCGACACACACACCAACACACACACACACCACACACACTCACACATACTAACACCACACACACACCAACACCGACACACACACACACCACACACACACACCACACACTCACACACACACACCACACACACACACTCACACGCGTCCTAACCCATGAACGCACCGCGGCTGCAGCCAAGTAACAATTCGAGTTGAAGCATCTTTGCGTCACTGCACGAGAGAAATGGAAGTTGACTTCTTCAAGATGGGTTTTGTTCTCGGTTAAAATGCCCTGCAGAATGCATGTCGGCTCAGTGAATGATGATTCACTCAATGTGTTTTTCCGCACATAAATACTGCCTGTGTTTGTCCATCGGCCTATTGGCCCCATAAAAAACAGTATTGTTATTATTAATGTCATTTTCCAGCGGCATTTGTTTAAGCGTGCAAACTGCTGGACCGGTTTCAATTTGTTTGGGTCTCACCGGCAAAGTCGGGCTTCTGATACAAATTCTGCGCGATGACCAGATGTTATTGGCAGGAGAACTCCGACATTTCTCCAAAGCAACAACAATAAACTCATCCTGCGTCTTTGCGCACAGATCACTTCCCTCCTAGCGACCGAAAATAATAATTAATGGTTTATTTAATTTCTACTTCAGCGGTTATTTACGTGCAAAAATCCTTGAAAATTTTGTATACGCACTTACTGAAGTCCCTGTGTATACAGAATTCACACGTTCACGTATCAAACACAAATATCCCCCTGCGTATAGCCTTTCAGACTTTTGGAGCAAGTACTGTTAAGCGAGACGTATATGATTACTGGTTGGCCATCAACACGACACCCGGCCGCCTTTGTCTCCCGAATAGTGATGTTTACACACCACGATGTGTCCACACCACGACCAGTTACTCATTTTCGGCTCAGTCTACCTAGGCCCAAGAGCGGTTGAAATATTCGGGGAGTGTGGGGTTCGTCGCGCAGTGCGCTAACCACTACGTTACCGCTCCCGTGTATAAAACACACACACCAAAACACGTACGTGGTTGCTTAGGATGAATAATTAAACACACACTGGCTCTTAGGACAAAATAGCCGGGTGGATAAATCACTTACAGCTAAACCACTAATGACTGCTCTTAATTAGCCATAAGATAGCCGATCAAACAAGTGGTAGTAGCCAGCACACTCCTCATGCACGGTGCCACACTCACACAGCTCTCGCACATAAACACGCACACGAGTCGAATGTATACACAGTGGTAAAGCGAGTGTGCAATGCGAAGATTAAAGAACGGATACGCACGGCAATTACAGACTCCCTTGCACATCGACCGTTGTCAACACTACTAGTTCGTGTAAACAGGAGTAAAAGGTGGTAGTAGATAGCAGTAAGTGGCAGCGCTGGTCGTACAACAGCATGCGCACATGTGTGTATTACTATATATATCGAGAGTGCATGCACGTGGAGCGGTGCTCTGTGAGAGTTCGAATCCGGGCCGCGAGTGATATCGGCAAACGGTAGGGACCGAGTCTGCGAACCTCTTCACAGCTTCGCAACGACGAGGGGAAGGGGGCATTCATCGAGCAGTGGATTTACTACGGAGGGCACATTATTATTATTTTATCGTGCTCTCTATATATTTTTTTATCGTGTGTGTGTCATTCTAAAAATCGCGTTTAAGATACGAAAATATGAAGATACGTTTTTCAGTATCCGCCGTGTGGAAGTGACTGATGTAAATTATATTGATGTTCTAGAGTGGCCGAGACAAATGTGATCTTTGGAAATGTTACTTCATGTACGGACACAATAAAAAATTAAATGCTGATTATTGATCGAGTTCACTCATTAGGGCAGCGCCATTCCCAAGTTCGTCATTGCTTCCTCCGTTGAAGATTTAAAAAAATCGATCCCCCGATCAAACCGTTAACCAAGTAATTCGCTTATCTTGAGAGTATGACGCTCAAGCCGATAGAAAGCAAGCGAATATCACTGTCGGATACTAAAATATGCGACACGGCGATGTTTTATTTTTTACAAATGAATTCCCATTATGACATAAAGTACACCGTGAAATTTCTACACTTTCCAAAGTACGCAATTATATACTGCATAGCCTGCAATAACCCTCCATACAAACGATAACAAAGACACACACACGCGCCTAGCCAATCACACTCAAAAATTGTGTATGCTAATTAAAATATGAGGTTGACATAAATTTCTAATAATAAAATGATGATGTATTGCGGCTACAGATGGTTTTTGGTCTGTGTACTACTCAGTTCAATGTGAGGCCTATGTAGCGACTGAACACGCGTCGAGATTTAACATTCGCCACTGCTTTATTGGGAAGTCATATGGTCAACCGTACGGTGTCATGCTTTTCGGCACCGAACGAACAGGCGATGAAGGAATTTGCCAACCAAACAATCCGAAATAGGACCACATCCTGGCAATGCGTCTTGAGACTTTACGTGCCGCTATTTTACACAAAACACAATTAACTGAAGCCGAAATTAAAATAGCCTATTCAAAAATAATTTTAATGATATAAATTGCACGCTTGGAGTAATATCGGGCGGAACAGAAAGATGAACATAGCATGGGTTATAAAATTCAAGTTGGTTCAATGACGCATTTTTAACTTTTGAGAAATGCGAGGTTGACCAGGGCACGTCATCGCAACGATGTGCGATGGTGTGGTCTGAGCACGATGGTGTTGGCCTGAGCACGCAGTGGCAGCCAAAGTGTGGAACGCGTCCGAGAGACTGGACACCAGCCGAGAGGAGATGGAGCGACGTAGTCGGCTCGTATGCAAGCTGCTGGGTGGGGATGTTGTTGTTTGTTGTTGTTACATCTCGGGAGTTGGGCAGCGGTGTGTGGAAAGTCTCCATCCAGCAGTGTATTGAACGTGGCTGATGATAATGATGCCGATCAAAGTTACAAACCAATGCGGTAAGAGCTATTCAGCGCACGGGACACCCATCTCGCGAGAAATGCGTGAATGAACCACACATCCACTCGCCTCTCTAGCTTTGAAACACCCACACAGTCAAGTGTCTGTGGTTCGTTCGCGAAGCTTAGCCTGCAAGTTGTGAACAATGTACGACGTGTATAGAAAACGACCATAATAATAATAACAACAACACGTACGCGCACGGCGTTAAAAAAAAGAAAGGGGTACAGACGCAGGCCGTGTTACAATTGAAGGTCGCGCGAGCGTTGCGCGCATTGGCGGGTTGGCGTTCTCGTGCGGCGTAAGAGCGCCCACTACGTACGGGCAGTCTGCCTGCAGCCACGAGGCCACACAGCGCGCCCAGCAGTCCGCAAAGTCCATCAGTCTCGCACACGCGAACTATTCTTACGACCACCCCCCCCCCCCCCGAAGTTATATCTTAACCGAGCATTTCAGAAGCTCGTTCTACACTAGCCTGGCATTTAAAGCGGACAACGAGAAGATGCTAAGCGGTAGCGGCTGGTGATGATGATGGTGGTGGTGGTTGTAACGAGTTTTTTTGGAACTTCGTGTGTGCGCGCGTACGTGTGCCGAAACGGTCTTCAATGGGTGCTACTCGCTAACAGCACTTGCCCCAACAGTCTGTTAAGGCTACACGGGGTATCTTTGTCTTCGTGTACACATGCATGCATCACGCCTCGATACGGCGGCCATACAGAGCCGGAGATGAAATGTTGACACGACTGGTTTAAACATTATTTGGCCACGGGGGGGGGGGGGGGGGGGGGGGGGGGTTGTTGCATGCGTCTGTGCCTGTATGTATGTACGTATGTAATAATTGAGCAACGGTTGAGTAATCTCTAGCTGTGTGTGCGCGCGTGTGACTTACAGGCAAATATCGCGGTGTGTGATTTACACCAACATCGACTCAATTAGGGGGGGGGGGGCAGAATGTAAAATCAATGGTCACAGTAAAAACCTCACAGACGGCGATCGAGCGAGCGAGCGAGTTGCTGAGTGCGGACGCGGCGTTTGCTGCGTAAGTGACTGCAGCGGAGTGAATGAGGCTCACAGATGTGATCACGCAGAGACACGGCGACAGGCCGTCTCCATACAAGCACAGTCGAGCACGCACACAGCCTGGTGAGTACTGGGGTGGGGGGGTGGAGGTGATGGTGTAGACAAACTCACGTTTGGTGGCGAGTTTTCGAGCCGGTCCTTTGGAACGCATGGCTGTGCCGGCGGCGCCGCGGCAGATGATCGGCGAGGAAGAGCAAAAAAAATCTCTGAAAGCTCTCGAACTCGTCCCAAACAACTCCACCAAGCAGCCCCCCCCCCCCACGAACCAGCCAGCCCAGCCAACCACCTACCCCCTAACACCCACCCCCATCTCCCCTACCCCCACCCACCCCTACTCTCTGCCCCTCTCTCGCTCTCACTCCCCAGCGCTCCCTCCTCCTCCTCCTGCTCCTCCCTGTGCACTTCACTTTCTCTTTCACGGCTACCGCCACTCACTTCACCCACACACTCACCCACGCACCCCCCACACCACCACCACCACCATCCCTGCCTCCCTCCCTCCTGTCTACTGTCTCTCGGTAGGAGTCGGCGGGCGGGCGGGCGGGCTGGGTGGGTGTTGGGGAGGCGTGTGGGCTCTGTCACGTCTTGATGGTTCAATGGTTGTAGTGAAGGCGCATGCGCGCCCTTGCTCCTTCTCTATTATGCGAGCGTGCGATGTTGGGGGTAGAGAGGCGAGAGAGAGAGAGGCGAGAGAGCGCTGAGAGAGGGCTCCAGTTATTTATTGCGCGCGTGAACGCAGTGGCTGATGATGATGCTGCTGATGATTTGCTGTTAACGTTATTATTTCGTACAGATCGTTGTTAATTTGTTACGCAGTCTTGTACATGTCTGATCCGCGTATTATTATTGTTAATTCGTGCTAATGTGTTTTTAAATTGTTAAACAAACGGTAATAGATGTCTTGGGAATTCGATGATCATGTGTGCGTAATCAATGCAATGATTTGCACCCTCGTGTGATGCACGTGCAAGTATGAACTTGCACTTGTGAACGGGCGAGTGAACGTGAGTGAATTAACACGGATACGCAGGCGCGCCGAGCCATACAAATGCCAATATTTTCCGCGCAGTCTTCCACAGACTGTTGGGGCAAGTGCTGTTGGCTGTTAGCGAGCATCTTTGAGAGCTAGCGCGGCACACAAGGGGGTGGGGGTCGACAGCACCACGCCTGGCCGCCTTTGTCTCCCCAGTGGCGACGTTTACACAGCGCATCGGCCGAGTCGATCGAGGGGAAAGTCCGGCACCGGTTGAGATATTCATCACCGATGTTGGCCGTGAGCGGGTATCGAACTCGGATTCGTAGCGCTAACTACTGCACCACCGCTCCCCATAAGCGCACCTCAGACTCGCGCGAACACACGAAGACAAAGACCCCCCGTATAGACTTAGCAGGCTGTGGGGGCAAGTGCTGTTAGCGAGCACCTTTGAAGGCCCGAACGGCACACGAGGGGGTGGGTGGCCAGCACTACACACTAACGGACACACACTCACACACACGTATTTCACATTTCACTGCACACACGCAGTTATGTACACATTCAATGATGCAATTGCACACACGCGCGCGAGCACTCAATATACACAAGCTCACGCACACACGCACCGATGCAATAACATACATACGATCACACACACGCGCGCGCGATGCATGTTCAGTTAAATACGAGCGTAAACATAAAATCCGTATATTCATGACATTCTCCCAACATTATTAATTGTCCAACTACTATTAAGCGTTTTACTTAATACATTTACATATTATTATTATTGTTAGACTAATGCGTGATCAGAAGATGCCGATTCGGCAAACCTCCCTGAAAGAGCACGTGTTGGTTCAATACGGCAAATGGAAATTAGTCTTCACCCATCTAGGTACATTATATATTTCTCGGCGCGTGTAACTTTATTCCATCACATCGTACAGAAAATTAACGCACCGATTAGAAAGTTAGTTTCACGGAGAGGTAATTTTTTGTTTAATGCACCTGATTTTCATTTGCATACCTATACGTACGTTCCATGGGTGTAAGATGTTCTTGAATACTGTACATGTTTGTTAGTTTACGAACAAAAACACGCACACAAAGATCCCCCCCGTATAGCCTTAACATACGGTCGAGGCAAGTGCTGTTTGCGAGCACCTATGAAGGCCAACACGGAACAAGAGGGGGTTGGGTGGCCAGCACCACGCCGGACCGCCTTTGTCTCCACATTGACGACCTTCAAAACACACCGCATCAGGGACTCGGTCGAAGTACTCGGCTCAGTGCCGTGAGCGGGAATCGAACTCGTGTCGCCGGATTCGTAGCGGAGCGCGATAAGAACTACACCACCGCTCCCCAATTACACACTCACTCGCACGCAGTGTAGACACAGTGTACACACACAGTGTACACGCTTAATATACTGACATTAGATGCAGTCAAACCGGCATCGGTTATATCATTAAATCCGCACATTTTTTCGCAAAAAAATGTTAATCAATTTAAAGATCATTACGCATAACAACGCAATCACTGCCGCCGTAATTAGCTTGTCCGTTAAAATTTGCATGTTAATTGTGTTACAATTAGTGCGCGCTACGATTTCCTTTGAGCGTCAATGAACACGTTGAAGCAGCAGCGCAGGAGCGGCCTTCTGCGCTGTCGCGATCGCGAACAGACACGCGCACACACAAGACAAAGATGCCCCCCCTCGTATAGCCTCAACAGACTGTTGGGGCAAGTGCTGTGAGCGAGCCACCTATGAAAGCCGGCACGTCACACGAGGGGGGTATGTGACCAGCACCACCCCCGGCCGCCTTTGTCTCCCCGATGACGATGTTTACACACCGCACCGGGTGCTCATTTGAGGCTGTGTCGATCTAGGCGAGGCCCAGGATCGAGTGAGATCGTGGTCACAACGAGTGTTGTTGGCTGGGGTTCGTAGCGCAGCGCGCAACGCTACCGCTCTCCGTGCAGGCACACGAACGCACACCCGGACGCATGTAAAATCACGCACACATCAAAACTGACACCACCAGTAGCTTTACAAAATAACAATAATTCGTACTCTCTCAATGCCACCAATGCATTACGAAGCACCCCCCCCCCACCCAAACACTGCGTCAAACATTGTTGTATTTGTGACCATATTTCACCACGATGCTTAGTGCGGGTTGGTGAAGGGGTAGCAGGCAGGGCAGATCCAGCTGTTTTGGTATCAACTCGCCACTCATGGTTGTTAAACTGTGGCCGGGAAACGAACTTTAAGCGGGTGGGTTCAGAGCGCAGTGCGCTAACCACTGCGCCACCGCCCCTGTTTTAAATGCATGTATTTTATAGACACTTTGTATCAGAGGGATGTAAGGCAATGCTTTACAATTACAAGCCATTGCCGTGTAGATCGCATGGGATGTGTCAGGAGATGATATTCAAGGGACGATGCAAATGACTGGTCATGGACTACAGAGGTCGCATTCATGCTCATTGTCCGATTTTTTTTTGCTGCCACAAATGAACCACAATACCTTGCCGATCGTCAAGGAGCATAAACCATCATCACGCGAACTCCGCTCATCCTCGCAGCGGCAAGCGGCTCCTGGCTGGCCATCGAACAAAGACGGTCTCACTGCACCGCACGCTTTCAGATGCGCTTCTTTCTGCGACCCGTCTGGAACGCTCTTCCTTTCGATATGAGGAAGCCACTGGAGGGATGTGCACTTTTAAATCTACAACGAAAACTCATTTCTTTAGAACCGCTTTTGTGTTGAGTTTGTTGTTGTCGGTAAAGTCACGGTCTCGAGAAGCTGTGACGTCTTGTCTCGTCTGTTAAAAACTCGAACAGATAGGTGGAATTCCTCCCCGTAGAGGTTATTAATTCTAGATTTTAAGCTTTCGTGACTTCAAGGATTCATACTCTTAGGTTTTTTCTGTACACCCCCTCGCCCGCCCGCACCCCCGATTCGCACGGTTTGCTACGTACTGTGCGAGAGAAGTTCAATGATTGAGAAGATTGCACCCACTGGCTGAAACCTCAAGGCAGTGGCTATGACTTTTTTTTTCTGATCGCGGTTTCTAAGCACAGCACCCGCACACGCCCCCCCCCCCCCCCGGCCCCCCGGGAGCGGCGTGGGGGCGGGAACACACAGCACGCCACGTGTGGGTAATAGGTAAAAGTGTTTTTTAATGGACGTTTTTTTAACTTTTGAGCAACCGTTTTTTTTTCAGTTGCTTAGGAAACAGACGATTAGAGAGAATTAATTTTGTTTTGTTTCCCGTGTGCGATACAAATTGAGTTTAGTGAATTTCGATTGTCACGGGAAGTGTGTTCGGGCTTACTCTCAAGTATTTAATTCTGAGTACATTCATAATATAACACTGTATTATACGTGAACGATTCTCGTTAGTTAATCGATATTGCGTGCGTTTTAAATCACTAAATGTTGAAACCGTTTAAAAAAGTTCGGGGGTTTTAACATTTTAGGTTATTCGTGCAAATGTTAAGTTGCATATACACAAAAACAAAGATCCCCCGTGCAGCCTTAACCGACTGTAGGGGCAAGTGCTGTTAGCGAGCACCTATAAAGGCCGGCACGGTACACGAGGTGGCGGGTGGCCAACACAACGCCCGGCCGCCTTTTTCTCCCTAGTGGCGATGTTTACACATCGCACCAAGTACTCGTTTGAGGCTGAGTCGACCTAGATGAGGCCCAGGACCAGTTCAGTTGGCCGTGAGCGGGAATCGAACCCGGGGCGCCAGGTTCGTAGTGCAGCACTAACCGCTACAGAACCGTACGTTTATGTGTGTGTATATACACACACACACACATACACATACTTTTATATACTGAAATTAATACTGCCCTTAGAACAGGTTTGTGACACAATTCCAGCTGTTAAGGGGGAAATCGCCAGCGCTTGGGAAAGAGACATCGCCAGACAAGACGATGACAGATACAGGAGGTCAAGAATATTGACGGAATGGCAACAAAGGAACGTATAAGGGTCTGTGGAGATGAACGGTGCAGAGAGGAGAATGAACGCGGAAATCGGCTCGTGGATTGATCGAGCCCAGGACCCAAGAGGAAAGGTGGCCGACATGAGGGCACTCATCCAGCAGTGCATAGAACCTGGCCGATGACGACATTTACTGACGTATTCATAAAAGGTTTTTGGGTTAGATCGCGTAAGTAGTAATGTGTCGAAACCCTCCACCAACCGACACAGCCAAATGGTCGTCTGGCAAATGAGAATAGTCTGGCAAATCGCCCGATGATGCTGCATGTAATTACCAGCGAAACGTCGTATTCAAATTGTACATGTTGTGGATTTACTCTCCAACACACCGGTGGGCTGTGGCAGTCTCTAATTGGCGTTTTGTATACGTGACAACTCCGTTACTAATTGGCTGTGTCGGGTGGCGGAGGGTTTCGACACATTTATACTTACGCGACCTAACCCAAAAACATTTATTACGATTAATATTTGTCGCGAGAACCTACGACTACTACGTGTTAAACTGATTAACTAAGATCCGTTGCTCGTGTGTCATCAGCACGGAGACGTGCATGGCAGCCAAGGGTATGTAACGCATCCGAGTGAGGACGTCCATCGGAGGAGATGGAGCGAAGCAGTCATTTCGTGCGGAAGTGCTGGGTTGATTATTATTATTATTATACATCGCAGGATTGTGGTAGAGGATCACCACGGCTTAGTACGCGAGGGTGACATCATCCAGCAGTGGATTTGGAACGTGGCCGACGACCCGATGCAACTAATCAGTCGTGTACGGTCACGACTTAGTGGGGGAGGGGGGATGGAGTAGGAAGTGGGGGGGGGCCTTCATCCAGCAGTGGATTGACCACGGCTGCTTCCCCTGCTGCTGATGGCGACAAGAATAATAGTCAAATCGCGTATGCAATAGCACACCTTCTAACGGCACGGTCCCCCATCACAAAGGGCCCTTTCTTGAGGCTCGCATCCCCCACTGGTAGCGAAATAAAAAGGTCATTCATAGGCATCATTCGGGCTGCATTCACTTTCTGGCAAAAGCGACGTCATAGCGCGCCCTTCGGAGACTGAAGATGTCTGAAATATTACTCTCGGCCTAAATGCTTCCATATGCGGGGTCGCTACTAATTAGCGGAGTTATTTTTGTTTGCCGCTGTTGTATATTTATTTTGTTGTTGTTGTTGTTGTTATTGGTGGTGGTGTTGATGTTGTGTGCGTGCGTAGTGCAGGTAGGGCACGAGCCGGAGTTCGCATTCCGCTCACGGCCAAAGCCGGCGGACGGAGATCTGAAGCGGTCGCGGGTCTCTCCCCTAGGTCGACTCAACCTCAAAATTAATACACTGGCGCGGCGCGTAAACATTGCCACTGGGGGGGGGAGGGGGGGGGGAGAGACAACGGTGGCCTGGGTGAGGTTTGCTGGCCAAAGACAAAGATCCCCCGTGTAGCCGATACAGACTGTTGGGGCAAGTGACGTTAGCTGGCTCCTGCGAAGGCCGGCCTCGGCAAACGAGGGGGTGGGTGGCCAGCGCCACGCACACCGCACCCTGTTCTCTGTGTTATGAAATGGGCTCCGGTAAGGTCGACGCACCCATAGCTTTTAATTTCAAAACATAGGGGGGGGGGGGGGGGGGGGGGTCTCAAAATGTGAAGATCATAGTAATTGGAGTAATTAAGAGCAATAATTGGAAAATTCACAAACCTCAACAACACTGTGGCCTTAAAGTTAAGCATATAACTAGCGACGATTTAGGCAATGGTCCTTTCTGCATTGCAAAATCCATGTGATCTGAAGAAGAGTCATTGCCCGAAACGTCGCCTATTCTATCCCCCCCCCCCCAATTAATGCCACAGGTGTTATTGACGAATACGTTGAGTTTGTGCGCGCTTGTGTGCATCACTGCCAACGCAGCAGCGTCACCAGACACGTGAGATGATTGTGAGTCGTGGTGCTTCTCTCGTTTTATGATTTGTCATCTTCTCCCAACATTCGCTTCGTCCCTGGCGGTGCGGTGTTTTGTTTATATTCTCATTATCGTCGTGAAGCCCTTTGGGGACGTTATAGTAGCATTTAAGCGATCATAAAAAAAAACATTATCCTTATGTCGGCGATTATATTGTGTGTACGCGTGTGTGTGTACACGCGTGTGTGTATGTGTACGTGCGTGTGTGTGTGGGGGGGGAGCGGTAGTGTAGTGGTTACCGCACTGCGCTACGAACCCGGCGACCTGAGCTCAATTCCCGCTTACGGCCGATGTCGGTGACAATTATCTGAACCGGTCCTGGGCCTCCCCTAGGTCGACTCGGCCTCAAATGAGTACCTGGTGCGGTGTTTAAAACGTCATCACTGGGGAGACAAAGGCGGCCTGGTGTGGTGCTGGCCACCCACCCCTCGTGTACCGTGCCCGGCCTTCATAAGGTGCTCGCTCACAGCACTTGCCCCAACAGTCTGTTAAGGCTATACGGGTGATCTTTGTCTTTGTACTAGTATACACTAACCTTCGTGTGTCGTACAGTCTATGCTGTCTTTGTATCCTAGTGTACAATCGTTTGTCTGCATGATGTATATACACGCATTATAGTGTACAAGTGTTTGTCTGCACGCATGATAGATATTGCATGTTCCACGTGCAGCCCCCTACGGAAAATCGACTCTTCAGTTAAGTATCACTCTGTAATTATATAATTGTACATTTTAGTATGCACACACTATATCATGCACCAGTTAAAGTTTGTCCTGAAAAGGTGAGTTTACCGAAACGTCGAGATATTACTTTTCTGTAAATTGCCATATATATACACACGCACCTAAACACGTTATAATTTTATGAACTTGTTCTGTTAAGGTCACTCGTTCACCGGCGGTCAGTAGCCTCCTTATCGCTCTTCTATCGCTACTACTGCCATAGTTCCCATTCCCGTAATCTTCACTCATCGAGGGACTGCCTACAACAATAGACTGCTTCGTTTCACAAACACTGCGTGTAACCACCACGATACAGGCAGTCACAACAACACTCACCGACTCACTCGCTAGCTCCATCACTCACCTGATCCACTCACTCACCACACTGCAGGTCACAACTCCACTTCCCCCCCCCCCTTACACTGCTCCGCTGTTGGCATTCCCCTCCTCCATCGTCCCTTTCCCCCCCGCCAAAGCTCTCATCTCTAAATAACCTTGATCAATTTAAGAAACGTGTTACACTCTTAATCCATTACCGCTCTGACAGTGCTGTTTATTGCTGACCGCTTGGCGTTTTGGGGGGGCCTTTCAGGCCTGTGCTCATCATCCACACTTACCCATTTATTTATGTATTTATTTGGTATAGCTCTGTGAGCCATTCGGCTCTTGAATACCCGTGACCCTTGATTAACGATGCATGTATATGCATATACAACGCTTATATAAGAAACAGACGCACACATGCACAAAGACAGATCGCGCGTATAGCCTTAGACTGTCGGGGCAAGTGTTGTTAGCGAGCACCTATTAAGGCCGACACGGCACACGAGGAGGTGGTGGGTGACCAGCATCAGGCCCAGCTGCCTTTGCCTCTCCAGTGGCGATGTTTCACATCGCGCCAGGTACCCAGTTTGAGGCGGAGTCGACCTAGGGGAGGCCCAGGACCGGTTCAGATAATTGTCACCGGTGTTGGCCGTGAGCGGGAATCGAACTCGGGTCGCCGGGTTCGTAGCGCAGCGTAGCGCTAACCGCTACACCACCCCTCCCCACACGCGCGCACACACACACGGTACTTTACGAAACATCATCATCATCATCGTCCCCTACAATTATTCTATCAAGAGACGAGCATCGCTTTTGCGTATCGGCCTAACTTCCCGACATCACCGGTTAACGCCTTGCGCATGTCCAAGGCCGCCCCCCCCCCCCCCGCTCAAGACGCCTTGACGGCGAGTTCGAACGCAATCCCGTGGCCGACGATCCATGAAACGCCGCGCAGCAACGGCACCGTCCGGCTGGATGAAGAAGCCGACTTGAATCATCACTCACTGCTCGGCGCCGCCGCTGCGCGTTAGCGGTGGCGCTCAAAACACAACCAAGACAACAATTAGTCGGCACATTGAGCCAATCACGCTGTATGTTAGCCTTGAAAAAATGAAAAGAAATATATCATTCGGCGAAGTGGCCGATAAATGGACTCCTTTTCTTCACAGCGCATCAAGAATTGTAACGCGAATTCACTACGATGTTTAGAACTCGTCGACAGCTAGGGTCCATCCACTGCTGGATGAAGGCCTCTCCATTCCGCCGAAATCTCACGATCATGCGATAGAAAATAACGACCTCGCCCCACTGTTGTGAGAATATAAAGTTTTTTTAAAAAAATCAGAATTCACGTAGCTTTTGTACGTAGAGGCAAAGCAAATATGTTGTGATACTGCTTTGGCAGTGATGCGTGCCCTCTAAAGAAAACATATATATACAGCATATATGCGACGTCGTTTCAGAAAATGATCCTTGTACATAGCAATGGCGCTGATTTTAATCAATCTGCTATGAAGGGCGATTGATCGAAACTTTCCCCGTTATATGTTCCAACTTGGGATAGTAGGATTGAATAATTATTTTGCGTTTGTGTAGATTGTTCACCTGTGTACCTAAACCGTTTCAGTACGGTAAATGGGAAAGGCTTTCATCCAGCAGTGAATTGACAAAGGGCTGATATGATGATTGTTAGCAAACCCATTTTGAATTATGTAAAATGACCATGTTCTCCACGTTATATATAACAAAAACATCGGTCCCGCGTCTTCTAATCCGGTAGTTTCCCGCGCGTACGCTGTGTGTGTGAGTCTGTGAGACGTGTACGACTTTATTGACAACGGGCATAAAGTTTGACGTGCATATTACTTTCCGGAGCGTATTTCAATCCTGAACGTACATTACCATGCGTACATGGACTGTCTAAAACTTGTCGAGGAAATGTTTTAAACACAACTTGAGTTTTGCAAGGGAGACCTGGTCACAGTTACCGTCATTTGTTCCAATAAGCGAGCAATTTGTGTGAATTGTGGAGTGCACCGACGCCGATGTGTTTTCATTTAGAACGTGCCAGCAACTTTCTCTGCCCTCCCTGGCTTATTACTTCCAAACAACAATTGACAAAACTACCCCACATGCATATTCACACACACACACACACACCCCTATATAGTACAGACGTTTCAGTGTTATACCAATTGGAAGGAGCTGCCGTGGTTGTGATGGTTATACCCCTGGACTTGCAATCCAGAGGGGGGGAGGGGGGGAGTGGGGATCGCCGGTTCGATGCCATCCATCGATTCCATCTCCCGAATCAGCAGTTGAAACGATCTCGTCTCTCCCCCCCGGCCTCGATCCACCCAGCGCTATGGATGGGTACACGACAGAAAAGTCGATTCCATCGGGTGGTTGAGTGTGGTGGGGTAAAGTGTGGATACTCCCTCCACTCCCAGCGTGTCTCGTCAACGTGCAAGGACACTCCACAAGACTGCACCACACCCTCTGAATAAGCGCTCTCTGCGAGGCTCCCTCTGCTCAAGGCCCATCCGCCTGCAGTGCCGTGAAGCGAGCAATTGCAGTGCTGCGCCTTTAGCGAATTGCGAGAGTCAAACGTCCATTCGCCCTTCTCTGCCCGTCCAGACGACACACACACACACCGCTGCCGAGCGAATCGAGGCATGAACAGCCCTCTAAAATAAAATAATAAAATAACAACAACAAAAACCGCTTCACTCGGTCACGGGCAGCAGAACGCTTCATTTACCTGTCCCCAAGCCAGTCGCGGCACCTCGCTGCACCCAAAGAATTCGCCTGCGTTCAACATCGAGAGCCGCGGCCTCGCTACGGAATGCGCGCGCGCGCGTGCACCTGGCGTGAGCGCGCGCCGCTCATTGCGCGCCCCCCCGTGTGCACGGGGCGATGCACGGGGCCATGCACGGGGCCATGCACGGGGCCATGCACGGGGCCATGCACGGGGCCATGCACGGGGCCATGCACGGGGCCATGCACGGGGCCATGCACGGGGCCTACCGCCTCTGTGGCCACCGTGACCAAGTACCGGGGTGTAGGCGGGAGTGTAGTTGATTATACTTTATGTTATATTGGCGATTCGATACACGAGCACGTGGTAATTCGTGTATGTAGAACACGTCCCCCGCCCCGCCCGCCCTCCCAATGAAAACCATCAGTCAGTCATGGTGAATCCACTGCTAGATGAGGAAGGCCTCCTGCCCCCGCCCCCCCAAGCCAGTGCCCATCGCCCGCGACGCTGCGATGGAAATCGACCGAGAGCCTCTCCCCCGCACGGACACCGATCATCTGACGATCGCGCCGCCGCCGCCGCCTCTTCGCGATGTCCCGTCCTCTTCGCACGCAGTTCCGTCCCCTTGCCGTTCCATCGCTGCGCCATTCCATCATCACCAGCGGCTTCCATCGGCCATCGAGTAAACCCCCTGCCCGCAGCCTTGCCCGCTCCCGTGTCTTCTTCTCGACAGTCAACATAAAGAAGACGTCTCCGATGCGCGTGGGTTTTACCCATCTCACCCGCGTGTGCTCCCGTTTTTGCGAACCTTTCAGTTCTTCTTTAAAATGTTCCAAATGTACCGAACGCATGTTCACCTTCGTGAACGTACTTTGGCATAAGTATAGCTATGTGAAGATCATCACGGTTCGTCGGCAGGTCATGCGTGGTGGGGGGTAAAATGTGGGTACTCCCCCACATCTTTCAAGACGTTAACACCTTCTTAAAGAGGCTGTCTAGACAGCTCCTTCTAGTGGAGGCCCTTCCTCCAGCATTTTAAGCCACTGGAGCCAATAAGCACTTTTGAAAGTAGTTTTAAACTTATTTCTGTAGAACTGATTTTTGTAGCCAACTGTGCTCTGATTAGCACGGTTGGATACGTACGGTGCGAAAGAAGTTCAACATACACAGTGGCGTGAGCGAGCAATTGCAGGGCTGCGCCTTTGCCTTCGCGAGAGTGAACCCGAAACCACCTGTGCCTCTCCGCTCTCAATGATATCACATTTCACATCGTGTCCTGCACCAGTGGATGAGCACGTCGAATGGCCCCGCGGCTAATTAATTCGGGTCCCGTATTTACGCAAGATAATTGAATTCGATAAGAGATGTGTGTTGGGGTTGGTTTGTGTGTGGATTTCACCAGCACAGGGCAATCGTTTGCTACGTTTGCGATAGTTATAGGGAGGGAGGGGTGAGAAAAAAACAACTCCCTACCGCTACGGGCTTCTTAAAAACTCCAGGTAAGCTCCGCGATCAATTAGATTCGGTGCAGGTGAATGAGCGACGTGGGCAGGTTACTAATTAAACTCGGAGGGATGGCGAGCAATAGCTTCTGGCTAAGAGCGATAACAATAGGGCAGTGTTGTCCCCCCCCCCCCACTGCCATCGCGGTAAAGCCACACTTTTACTCGTAGATTCATTTACTTGCAAGCAGGTGCTCGGATAGTATTGTACAATGGCGTCCCTTTGTTAAGGGAGACCTGGATCTGATATTTATAATATAAATAATCATAATAATAAATTTCAGCACTTTGTCAAAAATACCGCTGGTTCAAGAAGGCCACCCCCGTCCACACACACAGTGTCTGGTAATGGAGAAGAGGGGGGGGGGGGGTGTTTGACAATACTTCACCACGCTGGCTAATGTGGGTTGGTGAATGCGGAGGGAAAGGAGGGAGTTGTATTCCAGGTCCGGCTATCACTGGCCAATGATGTTCGCCATGAGCCAGAGATCTTACCAAGGTCGCCACGGTGCATAGAGCAGTGCGTGGCGATACAGAAGTCGCGTGATTTACTGGACGCTTCAGCTGATGTAGAGATTTCTAGCCAGTTAAATGTAGTCTCATAAAAGTACCATTTATTGAACAGTATATATGCAAGAATGCACAGGGCGAACAAGGGATCGTTGGATTCCATAGCCAATCGCACATAGTGTGAGCCAGTTAAATGCTTAAGGTTTAAATGTTTTACGTAGCCATTTGTGTGGTCGTAAGCATACTAACCAGCTGACTCAATGAGTGTACAAATGCAAGTTCACATTATTGTAGGTGTGTCACAGATTAAGTATTGTAGTACTTGGCGGTAAAAAGTCAACATTGGACCTCTTGTGTTCGACTCGACTTGTGCACAAGGTTTGCCTCGAAGTTTTTCCACAAGAACGCAAACCGGTGAACACATCAAACCGGTGAACACATCAACGCATACGCGGCCACGTGCTGGTGAGCATGATGCCCCTCCCCCCTCCCCTCAGTCCCACGTTGCAGACGAAATCTGCGATCCGAGTTAGAGACGTGGCTCGGTTTCCTCCTTCACAGAGCCCCACCAACACACCTCACAGACTCACCAACTCGCACCTACCCCATCTATCCCACCAATAGATCTCACCGAACTCACCACCCATCAACCATTCTATCAGTCCCACCAACAACACCCCGTAATACACAACATACCCCATCTGTACTCTCCCCCCCCCCATCCACACAATCTCGAGTGAGTGCCGCCTCCTCCACCACCACCACCACTAGCAGCAGCAGCCGCAGCACTCCACTGCCCAACGGCTCCCAACGCGCCCCACACGTCTCCCCAATCCCCAGGGTATTGCAACCAGGGCGACAATTACCGTGATGTTGACTCAACCGCGTGCACAGGGAAGAGACTCGAGCACGTGGAGACACAGCCATACTTAGCGCTAATTGGGGCTGCAGATTGGGAAGGGTGCTGGAGGAGAGGGAGGGGATGGTGATTGTGGTGGGGGATCAAGGGGAGGGGGGAGGGGTGTTTGGTGGCAAGGGCTGATTTGTGTAAATTACTGTCAACGGGTGGCACATGTGTAATAACACACGATCACAACCCGAGCGGGAATGCATACGGATCACGTAGCAATTGGCCCGCGTGTACAACACGAGAGGGTTATCATTTCAGTCAGCTTGGATCCGTCCGGGTCAATAGCGACTCGTAAAAAAGTAGTTAACGCAACCCCCCCCCCCACCCGGCAAAAACACCGCATCCAGTGTACCTCTCACGGTGAGCCTGGCGAATAATCACCGGTCACCGACTGCAATCTTAACACTCGACTTGGAAATCATTCAGCGAGAGATTAAGCCTCGAATGCTCGTAACCGGAAACAGGATTTATCCGCTTTTTATTGGCTTTAGCGTCGTACTAAGCGAGGCACATTGCTTGGTCAACTGCTGATTGGCACGGTATCGTGAAAAGTGTTTGGGCACGCAACTTGGAGGCGTTTATAATTTAGGCAGAAATTGCAAAGCGAGTTAAAAAAAAAATCCTGAGCCGTTTTTTGTTGTGGGTATAAATCAGAATTTTCGGTTTTCATATTGTCCATGTTAAAAATCAAAGAATAGACTACAATATAAAAACACGAGCTGGCCCTCACGCCAAATCTGCGACACTAACGCTATACCGTTTCCTGCTGCAGGCATTTAATTTAGTTTTCTTGCATCAACAGGAAAGTTCAACCTCGGTAGGCCCCACACTTTCTGTTTATGCCAACAACGAACATTAAAATCCCTCTTTTGGAGCAATAGACAGCAGTAAATTTCATATCTCGAGCCCTTCCAGAACATCATTAAACATGTAGATCAGCCACTCAGTCGGTCACAATAAACCATGTATTTGCATTCTATTCTTATGTTTATGGATGTTTGTGTGTTAAATACCAGGTGTGTTAGTTATACAAGATCACTTCAGGATCGTGTGTGTTCCGGTCTCTGCGAACGCGATCTGTTTGTTTTCGTCGCCGTTTCTGCGCTCACCCACTAGGCCTCGGCAAGGTAAGGTAATTTACCCTTTTTACCGGGTAAAAGGGTAAAGGTAAAGAGTAAAGGTGTCGACATGCCAAAGGTTAAGGTAAAGGGTAGGGTAAAAGGTAGGGTAAAGGTAGGCTCGTTGCATTTTACTTTTTACCTTTTATCTTACCTGCTAAAGGGTAAAAGGTAGGGTAGAGTGATTGTATTGTGGTAAGGTAGAGGTAGGCTTGTTTTTTTACATTTTAACTTTTACCTTACCTTGCCGAGGCCTATCACCCACCACGGATCCCTTGTGCAAAATAGTCGCGAACGCTCGCTAAAACGGAAACATCCTTGTAACAAATCCATACAAACCTTAAATGATAACTGTAAAAATGTCACTCCCGCACTTCTTCTTACACACCTGTGTTGTGCGCTGCATGGTGTGGTGCATTCACCTGGCTTCGAATTCTCGTGGCCACGGCTAACGTCGGTGGCAAGCCGAGCGAGTATCTGAACGTGTCCCATGCCCCCACCCTCGATCCTCGCGCCTACATCGACTCAGCCTGAACGGGTGCCGTGCGTGCGTGCGTGCGTCGTGAACAACGACACGGGGCCGAGGAAAACGCCAAAAGGCTGACAAGGAGCGCTGTGCGTTCTTTTTCTTGCCGCTGCGTCGATAATAGGCGCTCGCGAACCGAACTTGCCCTGATGGAAACGTCACGATTCGCACAAGAGGGCCTTTCCTCACCCTTCCAAAAATCTTCATCCCGTGCCTTGTTTCTGGTTACGTTTGCAAATCCTCCTGTCCTCAACTCACCCCCAGCTTCCCTCCACCTCATCGCACAGAAAACACTGCCTCGCAACCTCCTGTCACAGTACACACACATACACACAGTTGGAAGAGGTCCCCCTAATCGTCTTTTTCTGTCCGCAAGGTCATGAACGGACTTCTGATAAGCGTGGCGTTTTCTCCAGATACTCTGGGTTTCTCCCACACGCCAAATATTACACCAAAGGTTCCTCTTGTTAAATGTTTTTTTTTACTGTTTCTTCGACTTAGCGTAGATTTGCTGGAACTAGAACTGGCTTGTGAATGCACTAACAAGCAATGTCGGAGTTCAAACGGTTAAGATAAGTGGGCTTGGACAGGACACCGAGGAGATGTACGTATGCTCAACTTCCTTCACACCGTACGTAGCCAATTGCGCCAATCGGAGATGCAGGGGAAGGACAAACTAAACACAAAAAGCAGTTCTCAAGAAATTAGTTTTCAATTTCAATGTAGATTTTATAAAGTGCATAGCTCCAGTGGCTTCATAATGTCGGAAGGAAGAGCGTTCCAGACGGCCGCAGAAGCGCATCGGTGACCGCCGTTAGTGTTCGATGGCCGCGCCAAGAGCCGCTGCGAGTGAAAACGGAGTTTGACCGGAGATGGGAGTTGCTGCTGAACTATCATGGGGTCGAGATCGATAGGGAGGTGGCGGCAGCTTCAGGGGAGGGTCATCATCCAGCAGTAGATTTCACACGGCTGGTGACGTTACATCATACCTGGCTGCGAAAACATTAAACATGTCAAAAAACATGCTCGCAGAATCTTTTCCGAGTGCAGTGATGCTCCCTGCTGTGTGCGCAGTTACTTTCGTACGCATGTTCTAACACACGTCTACAGCTCATCATTTAATACATAAATACAAATCGCGTGCTCGTTCCGGAATATATTACCCCGGTCAAGACTGCACAGGGACAAACCGATGCCTCTACAGTTTGACGCTGAGTAAAAGCAAAAGAAGAAATGTATTTCGTTTCACTTGCAGGGGCGGTGGGTGGGAACAAAATTACTCGCTCGAGATGTCACAGCTGATAAGAAAAACGTTAGCCGTACATTTCAATTGTGTATCCCATACCCCGGCCTCCACCTCCCGCCCCCTCCACTCCGCGAGAAGCTGAAGGAGGATGGAATGAAACCCGGGCGGAGTTTCACGTCGCACTGAGTTTTGAAAGCGACGGGACAAACAAAAAAAAGAAACTCTGGAAAGATTCAGACCCAGCAACTTCTAGCATCACAAGGCGCGCGAAGGTCATCTCAGGTCACCGAGTCTGGCCAGGTCGCGAAGAGACTGACAAGAGCGATTCGAGTACGACTACTCACGATGTTACACACGCACAGCCCAAATCCAACATCCGTGATGACCACTACTGGATGCAGGCTTCCCCGCCCGCCCTAATGATGTATTTGACCATACATCCCCATGCTGGTTCCATTGTGGTTCCATTTTGGGTTGGTGAATAGGAGGTGGGAGCAATAGAAGTAGAGTACAACAATGATGCTTGCTTCGCGTTGCCTTCTGCTGGCCCACCGCAGTTACGGGACCGGAGGCTATGAACAACAAGATCGTCGTGTTCGTGTGGATTAACGCTCAAGAGCAAATCTACAACTTGTTTTTCTTTTTCGATCCTGACCCTGACGCCTGCTGTAATGCCCCCTGAGCTACATAGCCATTTTCAGAAGCGACCTGGCCACAAATGACAGCTTAACGAAGTGGCTTATCATCACGTGGAAATGCGTGGAAGCCAAACACTCTAAATGCACGTTGATTCTAAACGTGGAGGGAAAAACCGGAGCATCTGGAGAAAAATCCACGCGACCACGGGGAGTGAGAGAGAGAGACATGCCAACTCCAAATATACAGCAGGCGTCAGGGTCAGGATCGAACCCACGACCTCCTCTATACCAAGGGAGGTAGTTAACATCGCCTCCGTGACGCCCTTTCATCATCGGCGGAATGCGTCCGATCTCGGAAGCTAAGAAGGGGTTCATCCCGGATGTTGGATTTGGGTGAGGGGGTGGATCGGTGATTGACCAACGCAGAATTGCCGCCATTTGGTGGCCTTGTTGAGAAATGCGTGAACGCCAGAAGCGTAAAGAAAACGTGCATATGAGAATGTGGATATATACATATATTATTTTAAACAAATACATATAAACCACGTGGCGCTTAACGTTGTCACTTCGAGGTTCGTGTTATTCCAGTTTGGATGTATTTATTGTCCCCCCTCCCTTACCAGTGCGAACATAATTTTAACAAACTCGCAACAACATCTGGAAGCGTTTTGTTAAACGACTTCAGACGCGCAGCCGTACACGGCAAGACGCACGCATCGACTAGTGCCGTGCCATGTGTGCCCACGGTGTGCACGTCGAAGGCGTGTAAATAGTAGCATGCTATCAGGTACATCGTGTGTGCTCTTTGAAGAAAAAGATCCCCCGGATAGCTTAAACAGACTGTTGGGGCAAGTGCTGTTTGTGGGCACCTATGAAGGCCGGAGCGGCACACGAGGGGGTGGGTGGCCAGCACCACGCCCGGCCGCCTTTGTCTCTCCAGCGGCGATGTTTACACACCGCACCAGCTACTCATTTGAGGCCGAGTCGGCTTAGGGGAGGCACAGGTCCGGTTTTAGAAAATCGTGACTGGTGCTCACTAACATCACTTGCCCCAACAGTCTGCTGAGGCTATACTGGGGATCTTTGTCTTTATTCTCGAAAGTACCTGAAAAAATACCAATTACTAAATTTGGTGTAATATTCATACTTACCAAACGCTTATAAGTTCCAGATGAAAACGTTTACATGGCTCTGTTCAACAAGGGGCATAGATGTAGCCCCCAATTGCATGTTGAATCGTGTAGGCTATACTTAAATCTTCACCCAAAAAAATCTAAGCTCATCAATTTTGGCCGAAATGTTGGAAACTTAACGTGAAACAAACTTTCTTCAGGAAAGTTTTACAACTAAGCAGAGGCGCGTGGCTACTCTTATTCTAGAACTCAGCTTCCTAGGCTTTCTAGAACACGAGTGGAATTTACATCACTGACGGATTCCTCTCCGACGAGCGTCTCTCCCGGGCCAATGTTTTGAGTAAATCGAGTCGAGTCTAGGCTTCTAATAAAATCGAGTCGAGTCTAGGCTTCTAATAAAATCGAGTCGAGTCTCGGCTTCTAATTAGAAAAATATGAACACCACATTGGGCTTGGGTGACCAAAATGTTGACTTGCGGTCCCGTAGCCGCTGGATGTAGGGCGACAGGAACATTGCTTTTTGGATTACATTAATCTGAAAATCGAGAACACATCTCTCGTACAAAGACAGAGGACCCCCGTGTAGGCTTGACATGCAGCCTTTACAGAGTGGAGCTGAGTGCTGCGAGCGAACACAGGCGAAGGCCAACGCGGCACACGAGTGTGTGAGTGGACAACACCACGCCCAGCCGCCTTTGTCTCCCCAGTGGTGAACACAACACACCAGTTACTTCTTGAGGCCGAGTAGACCTAGAGGGGGCCCAGGTCCGGGTCAGATAACCATCAGCGGTGTTGGGCCATGAGCGGCAATGCAACTCGGGTCGCCAGGTTTGTAACGCAGCGCGCTAACCGCTACCCTACCGCCCCCCCCCCCCCCCCCTACATGCACACACAGAGACACAGGCGCGCTTGGTGACACGAGCCGCTGACGCAAGCTGTAAACCATGGACTGCGATGGCGTGAACGCACACGGGGGGGGGGGGGCGAGAGACAAAGTCCAGCGCGGAACCGCGTGCACGCGATTACAGTGCTGTTTGCACGGCGAGAGCCCTTAAACGCCATCGACAGCCCACTTTATTCATGATTATAGCCTCATTATTGGCAATATACAGTAGGCTGTTGTTTATGGACGAGCGTTACGACTGGGTTGCGGATGCATAGGAGCGAGCCCCCAGTGATCGTTATAAGATCGTCATCCCATTCACGCTTCCGTTCATGCGTATGGCAGGAATATGTTCAGGAGTGCCCGTGTCCGAGGTCTGCTCGCCACAAGGAGGCTTCAGGAGTTAAGATTTCGTGTCGTTTGGCAGTTCCTCCTCCTCCAATGAAGAAGCGTCCATGTCTAGAGGCTGTGGCTTGCGTCTTTAACTTCACATTGATGAAGGAGACGTGCCCATCGGCCCATGTTGTTGATGTTCTGATGGTTCCACCACCAGTGTCTTCGAGGGGCAATGCCAAAGTGGGGAGGAGGTGCGATGATATTTGGGTCTCTAACGAGGTTGTTTATTGTTCTGGACGCCAGCGTTGTTCCACTCTGATAGTGACTGCTGCAGCAGCAGCAGCGTTCTTTAGAATCTGGGTGAGATTCTAGTATGGTGGCAGCAGCAGCAGCAGCGCGATCTCAGAACGGTGATGGCGATTGGGTGGGGCACACGTGGTGTGAAGTGGTGTTCAATATACACGTGGTGTGAAGTGGTGTGTATGATACACGTGGTGTGAAGTGGTGTGTATGATACACGGTGTAATATACACGAGCTTTCTACACACGCACTGCAAGCACGTGCGCGTTTGTGTGTACTGGATACGTATGTATGAAAAAGTGTATAAAAGATGCACACGCATACATGTATCGTGCGTGTTGTGTATGAGGCACGCTGGTTCATGTGCAATGTATAGGAGAGAGACAGGTGCATGTGTGGTGTATAGGAGACACGTGTGCATGTGTAGTGTATAGGAAACAAAGGTGCATGTGGATTGTATAGGAGACACAGAGAGGTGCATGTGTAGTGTACGGGAGACACGCTGGTTCATGTGTAGTGTATGGGAGACAGAGAGGCGCTGTGTGAATCTAGGTGGCCGGGTGATTCGCGGGGTTGGTGTCAGAGTGGGGAGGAGGAGGAGGAGGAGGACGTCGTACGAGGAGATGGAGCGCTGTTGCCCGAGGGACACGGGGACTCGTTCTAAGCGGCTGATGCTGCCACCACGGGTCACCGTGACAGCGTGGCTCGCAGAGGGCCCCCCTGGGCAGTAATTATGAGTCGTTAATTGGGTTCAGGACCTCGCGTTGTTTCGGGTAAATGAGTAGCTTGTCCTTCCATTACGCCGGGGTCCGAAGCAGACACACACACACATACACACACGCGCGCGCGCACGCACACACACACAGTGTATCCACGTGTACAGGTAACAGAGCCCCGTTATCAGAGGCACGCGCGGACACCGACTCCGGCTAGAATTCTGCCACCTCGGCCAGCTACGCCCGCAGCCGCGTTGCATTTCTGCTTGGGCGGTCGTGGTGGCTACGCGCGGCTGTACGTGGCGGCCTGCAATACACTTCTGTGGAGGTCAGCAGCGAGCGGTTGGTGGATCACAGTACCCAATGTCGTAAAACTCGCCTCTCTTCCCGTGGGTGTCGAGGTGGTGGTGCCATCAACCCTGGCCCGGCCAGGAGAACGCGTCGCGGGCACGTGGACTGACCGCCATCTGTTTCCGTCTGTACGGAGATGGAGTGTTGCCTCCCTCGCGCAAGGGAGGCTTTCTCCGTTTTGCTTCGGGGTTTCCTCCCCACGTGGACAATGAACGCTGCATTAATTGGCTGAAAACATCTTAAAATAACAAGAACACAACCCAATGCAGGGCATTCCTGAATATGAGTAATATGACTGAATGTGGCCCTTCCTGGAGAAATACGTGAATTATTTTAAGCTATTATTAAATGTTTTCATTATGTTTTGTCATTCCCACGTTGTTCTGCAGGCGTTGTCACGAGACCCGATAGCCCATTCGGATATCGCGCAAGCAGCGCGACCTTTCGTGTTGGAAAACGGCCCGCAGAAGTGGTTATTGCAGAGCTACGCCTGAGAGACCCCCCCCCCCCCCCCCCCTTATCAAATGACGTCTGGGCCCCCACACACAGTCGAAGGGCACCACTATTCAACTGGCTCTGCCATATGCGAGTGATGTTCGTCGCATCATAGTGAAACCGATGGTTTAATTTAAAGCTGTAATTTAGCAAAACTAAACTGCAGAACCAAATTGATTGATTTTTTTTAGCAGTGGCTGATACCCATTAACTCCCTAATACTCGATAACCTGGTTTAATAGCAGACAGCTGCCTGGATTCAAACTCAGGGGCTCTCAGCGGTGCAAGCTCATCCCCTGACCTTCGGAGCCACCTCCAGCAATGCATCCGTTTAAAACGGCTACAACTCCGCTGATGAGGCTTTGGAAGTCGAAACTGGCGTCAACGCGTTGACCTGCTGCTTATCCTAAGCAGATATTGGTTCGAAACGGAGCATCGGCCGGTGGACTCAAATCCCAGCTTAATTCCATCCAGGTCAGCCCCAGTTGGGCTGGTAAAACAAAACCAGGCCCGCAACCGCCACATCGCATCCACAACACTTCTCGTTACGGCTGCGGGTGTTGGTCATGCACCACTTGCTTCAATCTAGCAACGAGCCGGATCACAATTCGGTGAGAAATAATTAAGCCCCCGACTAAAACATAGTTTTTATTTTGGACGCGGTAAAAAAAAACCACACGGACTCTCGTGTGATTATTTATATATTAACGTCCATGCATTCACTTAAACAAATATTGCACGTTCACACGCACGCTGTATGCACAAAGCACCGATTAAGGCCGAAAACTCCACATATGCATGCACGCTCAAAGACATATGCTCATGTGTACATACACACAAAGAGAAATATCCCCCTGTGTAGCCTTTACTTTGACTTTTGGAGCAAGTGCTGTTATGGTTGTTAGCGGCACCTATCAAGGCCGGTACAGCACACGGGCGGGTGGGTGGCCAGCACCACGCCCGGCCGCCTTCGTCCCCCCAGTGCTGATATTTACACAGCACCAGGTTCTCTTGGTACGGGGTTGGATATTCGTCACCGATGTAGGGCGTGAGCGGGAATTGAACTCGGATGGCCGGATTAGGAGCAGTGTGCTCAGCACAGCGCCACCGCTCCCCTTACGTGTACATACACGCACACACATCCATACACACACACACACCTCCATACACACACACACACACCTCCATACACACGCACATCCATACACACGCATGCACACACATTGAGGCGGGCAGTCGAAATGCCTGCGGCGGCCGGTAGGAAATTAACCTTGTGAGAGCACCTGACCTGCAGACGATATAATCAATCACTGCATCAGCGAGGCACTTACAGAGAAGCACTGGGATGTGCCACGCGCTATGAAAGCGAGACTCAGATGGCCTGATTAGCCCCGGGCTAGAAAGATGGGGCAGATTAGGGAGCCTCGAACAACCATTAATCTCGGCGTTGTTATGGTACGAGTGTAGTTTGTGTGTGCATTCGTGGGTATCCGTGTCTCTGTGTGCATACGCACGTGGTCTGTGTGTGTGAGACAATGTGGGGAGCGGTGGTGTAGCGGTCAGTGCGCTGCGCTGCGCTACGAACCTGGTCACCCGGGTTCGATTCCCGCTCACGGCCAACACCAGTGACGATTATCCAAGCCAGTCCTGGGCCTCCCCCCTAGCTCAACTCGGCCTCAAATGAGTACCTGGTGCGGTGTGTAAACTTCAGCACTGGAGCGACAGACAACTGGGCGTGGTGCCGGTCACCCAACCCCCTGTGTGCCCCTGTCGGCCTTCAGGAGGTGCTCGCTAACAGCACTTGCCTCAACAGTCTGTTAAGGTTACACGGGGAACCTTTGGCTTTGCCCGGGACTCTACGGCCTCATGTACCACACGCACGCACGTAGAAGGTGACACTTTAACAAGCTCTGGACCACCTCTAGGTCAACTTAGCCTAGAAACGTAGATCACGTGCCAACACGAACAGCGTCGAGACGAAATGAACGCAACCATCGCTTGCTTGGGCAGACGTGTCGAACACGACCCCACCTGAAACGTTTATACTCATTTGAAGATGTCCGCGATAAATGATTATCACTTTCGTTTTAAAGAAGCGTGGATGATTAGCTAAATACACACATGAGCCGTGTGAATGTTTTGCGTATGTTTGTGTGCGGGGCAGAGTGGTGGCGCAGCGGTTTGCGCACCGTGCTTTGAAACCCGACGATGGAAGTTCGAATCCCGACCCCGGTGAACATCAACTGGCGAGTGGCATCTAAAGCAGACCCTTCCGCCCCATTCGACACCCCCCCTCCCTGCATCGACCCGCACGGTGAAGTATGGCCAAATAATCCGACGACTGGCAGGATGTAGTAGATGCCTTCTTTCGCGAGTAGATTGGCAAACGCTGCAAGTGTGCGTGTGCATTAGCGTGTGCATTAGCGTGTGTGTGAGTTTGTGAGCGGCTATTCGTGTGTGTGTGTGTGTGTGCGCTGGGGAGCGGTAGCGTAGCGGCTCAACGCACTGGCGCTCCCGAACCGGCGACCCGAGTTTAATTCCCACTCACGACCAATAAAGAGTCTGTGCCTCCCACCCCCTAGGGCGACTGGGCCTTAAAATCAGATGCTGGTGCGGTGTGTAAATTTCGGCAATCGGGAGACAAAGGCGGCCGGGCGAAGTGTGGGCCACCGTGTGTCACTGTGTGTGTCACTGTGTGTGTCACTGTGTGTGTCACTCAATCCCCCCCCCCCATTCGTGTGCCGTGTCGGCCTTCATAAGGTGCGCGCTAACAGCAACAACAGCGAGTTCACGGCTCCTCCGGGGGGGGGGGGGTCTTTATCGTTGTGTGCGCGCTCTACTCACGTGCATTAATTATGTTAATTAGCTATTATACCAGCTTATCAAGACCTTGAAGCTGACACAAATTAATTAAATGCGTAAATGTGCGAAGAGCAAATACGCATTCGTGCGTTGATTGGCCGATTCACATTTCAATTCTAGATTTCATTCTTACAATCACTCCGCTTGCATGTAATCATAATTACTTAAATAATGTTATCTGGATTGATGATATAAACAGAAAGAGAATACACATTTACACTCGCATTACAGACTAATGCGCATCGTTCAACCTTGCTAAAAGTGCTGCTTCTCAAAATTGCAATTGGTTATTAAAATCTCAAAATTAAACGATTTCTCTCTTTGTCAATGCGTGTCGTGGTGCATCTGCAGTATATCGCGTATGCAAGGCACACCGTGTACAACATAGCGTTTACACAACGGCAAAAAAACTGCACAAATGAACTGACATGTTATGCATCACACTATGTACGATAAGCCACGTTTCTCGCAATTATCCTTCTTAATGATGTACCGTGAATAAGGACCGTGGCCCGAAACGTCGCGTATTGTTTTTTTTATTGAAATGCCACAGTGTTATTGAGGAATGCGTAGAGTGCTCTTTGTTGTTGTTGTTTGTGCTTTTGAACCACTGCCAACGCACCAAATAAACTATTATATCCAACACAATGAGTAACATAACATAGTCCACAAACTATCCAAACGACCAATACATCATGAAAACGCAATGCAGAATACATTCAACAAAGCATCCAAAAAGCACAATACAAAAATATCCCCAAACGAATAGAACAAATGATATCACCATCGTCATCATCATAATCATCATCATCATGGTAATTGCGCAGTGCGCTTCGAAGGGAATCAACACGGCAGGATCATTTACGTGATATACATTTCTCCGGCGTACAACACAAAAGTCTGACACAGTACGCTGTGATGCCGACCATAGGCGTCACGTGTAATCTAATGTACTTGTGCAAGAACGCGCAGCACCCGTACATCATCGTCACCACGTGCAGGAGGAATACCGAGTCCCGGTGTTTTTCTCTCTCTCCAAAATCAGTTACCGTGGGGCGCGTGCCGCATTCTAATTGGAACCGCGTGCCACACGCTACAGCCCGGCGCGCAAATCACTTACAGGTGCAGACCTGCTTAGAATTGGCAACACATACGCTGGACGCAGACTGTATATACAATAACAAAGGCCAAGATCCCCCCCCGTATAGCCTTTAACAGACTGTTGGGGCAAGTGTTGTTAATGAGCGGCACTTGTGAAGGCAGGTTACGGAACACGTGGGGGTGGGTGTCCAACATCACCATGCCCAGTCGCCTTTGTCTCCCCAGTGGTGAACTTTTACCGACCGCACCGGATAAGCTGCATGCACAGGCGGAGTCGACTTACGGGAGGGCCAGCACCAGTTAAGAGAATTATAATCGCCACCGGTTGTTGGCCGTGAGCGGGAATCGAATTCGGGTGGCCGGGTTCGTTTAGCGCAGTGCGCTAACCGCGATACAACCGCTCCCACAATGCATACAATGCGGTGAATACATATACACTATATACTTCTTTCGCACCGTACGTAGGCAAGCTTGCTAATTGGAGGTACATATACACTACATACTCAGATATACACTACATACATATATATATACACGCGCGCGCGCACATAGATACTGTCCAAAGCTGCATATCATGTATTGTGATTATAATGAACACACCACACAGCCCCCAACACACACGCAGTCATTAAAATATTCCAGACATAATTTCGATGTTTCAAACCACTGCTGGATGAAAGCCTCACCCCATGCGTTGTTGGTTTCTGGGCCGTTATTTGACCATACTTCCCCACGCCGGTCAGTGTCGGTTGGTGGTGAGCGGTGGTGCTGGATCGATCATGACCGCTTTAGATATCAACTCGCCACTGATGTTTGCCGTGATCGGGAACAGAACCTCAGTTCGGTCCGTAGCAGCGCAGCGCGCTAACCACTGCGCCACCACTCCAACGCGAGTGACGAATGTACTGTATATATACACACGCTCGAACCGCTATTGCAAAGCATAACTAGAAACACATACCTATAGTGTATACAGTTTGCATTTCGGTGAACTTACGCAATAAATAATACGTTCATAATCAGTAATAGGTGCGGGGTTTCCCCCCCGCCCCCCCCTCCCCTTTAAAATTTTCTGAAGTCCAGTCTATTAATTGTTGAATGGCGTGATGTTATTCACTCGCTGCACGCTTACGAACGCAGCCGGTGGCGATGTTCTTGATCCCACGAGCTACCGGCCGCGTATTCGCCTGTCGCGCCGCCGTTGCGTTCGCGTGGACCCCGAGCCTCTTGCGCTCGACCGCGACATCTGTCCCCGTCGCCTGCGAGAACCACCGACGAGGGAGCGGTGGCGCAGTGGTTAGCGCGCCGCGCCGCGCTGCACAAACCCAAGGGGCCACGTGAAAGGTTCGATTCCCGAGCGGCGGCGAACGTCGCTGGCGATTTATATCCGAAGCGGGACCTGCTCCTCCCTGTCACCCCGCACGTGACACCGAGCCGCACGGACCAGCGTGGTGAAGTATGGTCTCGCAAAGACGTCACGCGACAGACACGCGTAGGGAGGGGGGGGGGGGGCATCATCATCATCCAGCAGTGGATTGAGAAGTGTTGTTACTGGCAGTCATGGCCCATGCACTGGAGCTGTGCGTGTGTGTTTGGTGCCGAACGCGGTAGCGGAGTGGTACGAACCCGGCGACCCGAGTTCGATTCCCGCTCACGGCCAACACCAATGACGACGAGCCTCAAATGAGTACCTGGTGTGGGTGTGTTAACATCGTCACTAGGGAGACAAAGGCGGCCGGGCGTGGTGCTGACCACATACCCGCTTCGTGTGCCGTGCCGGCCTTCATGGGTGTTCGCTAACAGCACTTGCCCCAACAGTCTGTCAAGGTTATACGGGGGATCTTTGTCTTTGTATACTGCTGCATATCTCGCGATGTTGCGTGCCTGTGTACTTCACTCGACAGGCAGCGGAGACTGCCCGCTTTCTATCGGCTTCATCGTCACACTCGGCGGCAGGCGAATTACCCGGTTCACCGATGGGTGTCGAATGAGGGCGGGGTGTATTTGTTGGTGATTAACGTGAAGCTGCGAGCGATGTGCAGCTCTGGGCTGGCCGTGTTTTACGATACAGGTGACATCAATCAACATTCGAACACACGTGGTGGTCGAATATTGTACGAATGAATACGTAACGTATAAGCAGGGGCACGGTTATATTTGTGAAATATTTCAACTTTCTACCCCGCTTCTAGAACGTCCATTATAAATGATATCACTCATTCACGATCGACTATCCGTATTATATAGATGTACCATTAAGAAGGGCCATTACCTTAAACGTCGCCTATTAAAACTCAAGAGGGTTAAATTTTGCATTCGATGTAAATGTTCCAGCAGGCATGTCATTAATGGTTATTCTACAATAAACTTGTATCCAGTTATGTCAGTTTGTGAACGTGTCAGCCCCGAACGACTATGCGCACACACACACACACTAAAAATACCAGCGATCGCATTCATAATTAATAGCAGTAATTATAATTAATAAAAGTAATTATGAAATAGGTTACAGAAATCATTAAAGATACACAGGTAAACGTCATAATTATTTAAGTGGTTATTATATTCCAGAAATTTGATATGTATACGTTTAATATCCACTTGAAATGCATATGTATACACTACTATACACCAATGCTTCCTATGTTAATTGAAATTGGCTGAACGTGCCATAATTGCCCGTGTCACATTTTGATCTTCAAGGGGCTAGTTTCTATAACAACATCGGTGTAATTTACATCACAATGTGTGCACATTTCTCTCACGTATTTCGAAGTACATCAACCTCTATCTGTTATCCTCTGTCTATGATATAATTGACGCGGACACATTCTTGGGGAGGGAAAAAAATGTGTTTAGGAGCAATCCTATGACTTTGTTTTATTGCGACAACATCTCTTACAAAACGAGAATAAAAATGTACATTTCAATAAATTAAAATTAGAAACAGCTGGCAGATTCCGTGGCCAAGTGAACGCATAAATGCGTTAATCTCAAAGCCGCGCACGCCAGGGTAAGTTGACTGTAATGTAAGAGATGTGTGTGTGCTTTCTTTCGCACCGTACGTAGCCAACCGTGCGAATCGGAGGTGCTTCCATGCACACTGGTGTGGATGAGGTGAGGGTGTTTAAGGCAGTGGCATACGCAGAGAGGCCACGGAGATCGTTTGGTCAGAGTTTGAGGCTGCACTCAATAACCACGCAAGTCTCCAACTCTTATTCTTCAACTATATCTCTGGACTCTCTATTTGTGTGCTAGGAATGAAGGACCACTGCCCGAAACGTCGACTATTATATATTTTGTCTCTTGTTAAGGCCACACGTTATTAATGAAATTGTTGTTGTTAGCGTCACCAGATAATTAGTTTGAATTTTAAAGGACAATTTCAGATAAATGTAATTTATTTGTATATGTTTTGTAAGTGATTTGTTTACCTTTCCTATACTTTGCACTCCGATTGTCTTTTTCATTTGTTTGTTTTTGTAACGTTCTGACCAACGCCTTCCGGACATCTGCGAAAAAGAGCTTCATAGCTCATCGGATTCCTCCAGTAGAAATGCAATATTCAGATTCTGATGAAACAGTAAATAAAAAATGACGTCATGCCACGTGACCCCCCACCCCGCCACCCCACGCAGCGGGTGGGAAGAGCCCGCCACGTGACGTCGTGTGACGTCACGTCACATTTTCGGATCAATCCTAAATGTCATTGTTGGCCAGATTTTTGCAAAAAATGTGTTTTCTTCGGAATAAACATCAAAACATTTGGTACTAACATCGCGAAACCACACATACCTACATAGCCTAGGTCGCCTGCTCCTTTTGTGGTAATTTATTTAGTGGAGGGAGAGGGGTCATATTAATTCATGGAAATTCCATATTTCTATGATGTGATCAGTTAACCCATTGGAACAACCACTGAGGTTTTAAAAAGACAATGCATTGTAGTGGGTGCAATTAGAACGAGGCTGTGTTGTATTGGCGCTTAGCGTGGGTGCACACCACCACCTAATATTGCCGCAGCCCTTTTCCGATCCACCGCTCGATGAAGACCTTTCCACACCATGTGGGTCATTACGATGGCTGGACAATGCTTCACCGCGCTGGTTTAGTGAGGCTGTTCGTGAAAGGAAGGGGAGTTTATGACCCGGTTAAGCTCTACCACTCGCCACTGATGTTAGCCGTGCACGGCACACTATCCTCGCTCCGTTTGCCGATGTTCATAACGCAGTGCACTAACCACAGCACCACCGCTCTGGCTCTTTTTGACAGTGTTTAAATGAGTAAGGATACAATAAATAAATCACCTTAACAGCTCGTAGTAAATGTAATTCATTTAACAATCATACCCATCCGTGTAATGTCGTGTATAATAAAACAAACGCCACGGTTTGCCGTATCACGTGACACCTTCACTGCAAATACGGACCGGGCGAGGGGGACTTTACGATGCACATTTTGGGAAGCTGCCGCGCTGGAATCGAGAGCCACGCTTGGGAGTCGCAATCCAAGGGGGTCGCCCGTTCGCGGCTTCATTCGATCTCCCGCCGCGGCAGCTGAAACGATGGCGCGGAGTTTCTAGAACGTCCGCAACGCCCCTGTCCAGCCAGCTGTGTGCTGTGTGCACAGTCGCATGGCTCAATGATGGGCGGTTCGCATGCGGCGGGGTAAAGTGTGCCGAGTGTGGACGAGTAGGCCAAAAACCCTTTGGAGAACTACCCCCGGTGGAGGTCCTTCTGCGTGCGGGTGCGTGGGACAGCAATTGCAAGGCTGCGCCTTTACCCCGCTGTCTGTTACACTTGCAATGTTCTTATATCGCACTCCGAAACGTCGTGAGAATTATTTTATTATGTTTAATTTTATTATTTCCATTCTACGTGACTTTACCGAAAGAACCAAGAAGATGAATCCCTGCAGTCACGAAAGCTTTAAATCGAAATATTTTTTTTATTTCACCAGGTTAGGCTCACTGAGCTTTGTGGCTGTTTTTTTTCAGAAGCGACCTGGCTACAGATAATACCTCAACGGAGTCGCTTATCACGTGCACATTTAAAGCCAAATACCCTAAATGCACGTTGATTATCACTGTGTAACAAAACACTAATTTTGATCCTGAGTATTAAGTGTTATTTCCGAATTGCTGATGCCTCAAAAGTACAGAAAATGGCTATTATTCCCCATTAACTTTGCTTTTGTGATTAGGACAGTGATATTTTGAAATGTACCTATTTTCAATGCATTTATGCATTTCGTTCACATAAAGTCCTGGTCACAAGAAAAGTTAGTGGGAAATAATAGCAATTTTCTATACTTTTTAGGCATAAGCAATGAAAAAATAACACTTAGTACCAAGGAACAAAAATTGTGTTACATAGTGTTATAAATGTGGAGGGAAAAACAGGAGGACCCGGAGAAAAATCCACGCGACCACGGAGAGAGACATGCAGACTCCAAATATACAGCAGGTGTCAGTGTTGGGGTCGAACCCACAACCTCCTGCAAATCGAGCGAGGCAGTTAACATCGCTCCACCGAGGCGTCCTATCCACGGGCTCTTCACCACACGAGGTCTGACAATTATTTAATAAAAAAAAACAACTGGCCAATCGATCCAGCTTGAGGATGAACAAATGCAAGCGTTCATATTTTACCGAACACCCAACGGACGGCAGCAAAGCAGCAATTGCGGAGTCGTCATAGAGAAGAGTGAATGACACGTTCCTTGAATGCGAGCAAGGTTATTCGAACTTGGGGAAACGACGACGGGAGGAAGTCATTCCGAAGTAGATCAGTGCGAGGGAAGACGCAGAACGAGAAGTGGGGTGACCTGCGGTGTGGTGAGTGAATAGGTGAGTGGGCGAGTGAGTGTTGTTGTCACCTGCGGTGTGGTGAGTGAATAGGTGAGTGGGCGAGTGAGTGTTGTTGTCACCTGCGGTGTGGTGAGCGAATAGGTGAGTGGGCGAGTGAGTGTTATTGTGACCTGCGGTGTGGTGAGCGAATAGGTGAGTGGGCGAGTGAGTGTTGTTGTGACCTGCGGTGTGGTGAGCGAATAGGTGAGTGGGCGAGTGAGTGTTGTCACCTGCGGTGTGGTGAG